>LPNX011082929.1:4146-78509 GCA_001517045.1 Pseudotsuga menziesii | reverse complement strand
TTGACACAATTTATCAGCACAAGTATTCTTCTCTGTATCATCTAGGTCATCGTCAGGTCTTCGTCATCTTCAAAGTCATCTTCATCTTCAAGTCATCTTTATCTATAAGTCATATTCATCTGTAAGTCATCTTCACTGGATCTAGATCATCTCTCGATCTGGATCATCATGGAGCATCATCACTAGATCTAGATCATCATGGAACATCATCACTGGATCTGGATCATCTCTCAATCTAGATCAACATCACTGGATCTGGATCATCTCTCAATCTAGATCAACATCACTGGACTGGATCTAGATCATCACTCGATCTGGATCATCACTACTGGATCATCATCACTGGATCTCGATCATCGCTGGCTATCATCACTAGCTATCATCACTGGATCTGGATCATCACTAGATCTGGATCATCACTGGCGCTATCTCATGATTATTCTCGTCATAGGAAGTTCTACAGAGCTAGCCCTTTTTCATGCTGGTTGTAGGCCTAGCCTCCATCTAGGTCTTTGCCCAACACTTACATCTGACCTACTCGTCAGAAAGGCATGTCCAACACTCACATCTGATCATATAGGAACTAATCCTATAATCACATCAGAAAGGCCCGGCACTCACATTCACTAGCGTGATAGGACATCACATCACTAACATCTGTGAAAAGGCTCAGCACTTACGTCTAACCTACTCATCAGAAAGGCACATCCATCCAGACAGGAACACATCCTATCACAGTGATGGAAGACTCCCATCCAGATAGGAACACATCCTATCACAATGATGGAAGATTTTCCCACTTTCATATAGATAGGAACACATCCTATCACAGTGATGAAAGACTCCCATCTAGGCTGGAACACATTCTACTCACAGTGATGAGATATTTCAGCACTTACATCTGAGCACGTGGGAACACATCCCTCAGTCGCTCCAAAAAGGCTCTACACTTACATCCATCCAGATAGGAACACATCCTATCACAGTGATGGAAGGGCTTGAACTCACATCTGATCCTATGAGAACACATCCTAGCAGTCATATCAGAATGGCCCCCAGTCCTCGACTGAGCTACCTGGTAACTGACCAGGAACCTCCATTCTCCTAGAGAATGGCAGTTGCCCTTACATCCAACCTGCTCGTCGGAATGGCCAACACTCACATCTGACATGGAAGGAACTTAATCCTTTAGCCATGACAGAATGGTTCAGCCCTTACATCTGATCAAGTGGGAACACATCCCTCTATCACATTAGAATGGCTACTCAGTCCTACACTGAGTGATCTTGGTAACTGACCAGGTGCGTCCATTCCTAGAATGGAAATTTCCCTTACATCTATCCTACTCGATAGAATGGCCAGCACTCATATCTGACATGGAAGGGAGCAACCCTACCACCATGACAGAATGGCTCAGCCCTTATATCTGACCTACTCGTCAGAATGGCTATGGATCTCAGCACTCATATCTGACATCGAAGGAACCAATCCTCTCACCATGATAGAATGGCTCAGCCCTTACATCTGACCATGGAAGGAACCAATCCTCTCACCATGTCAGAATGGCTATGGGTCTCATCACTTTCTCTTGGAGGGAACCTCGATCTGGAGAACACCAAGTCTCTCCCTGAAGTACTTGAACTTCTGCCTAGCCAATGGCTTCATCAATACATTAGCTATCTGTTCCTCTGTTGCAACATACTAGAGCTTCACTGCTCCTCTCTGCACCATATCCCTGATATAGTGATACTTGATCTTGATATGCTTCAACTTGTCATGGAACAATGGATTCTCTGACAAATTCACGCAACTCTGGTTGTCACAATGTATACAAGTAGCATCCAACTGGAGATCAAATATATCAAACAGTAGCTTCTACAGCGATACTGCCTCACAACTAGCTGAACAAGCTGCGACATACTCTGCTTCAGTTGTACTCAGTTCCACATAGGATTGCTTCCTGCTAAACCAAGAGATCACACCTGATCCCATACTGAAGCAACATCCTGAAGTACTCTTCTTGTCGATGGCACTTCCTACCCAATCTGAATCAACATAACCCTCTAGGTTAATCTTTTGATTCACATCGTACTTGATCCCATAATCAACTGTACCCTTCAAGTACCTTAGAATATTCTTTGCAGGAGTCAAGTGAACACTTCTCGGATCTGTCAAGTACTGGCTCAAGGTGTTCACAGCAAAGCAAATGTCTGGTCTTGTGTTCGTCAGGTATATCAATGACCCAATCATCTGATGATACGTCGTAGCATCAACCGACTCTGATGAAGCATCACTCAATAGCTTCAGGTTCGATGCCATAGGTGTGGTCATGTAGTCCATCATCCTGAAACTCTTCAGGATCTCTACTGCATACTTCCCTTGTCCAAGGAAGATTCCATCTGCTCTTTGCCACACCTCCATACCTAGAACAATAGTGCATCGACAAATAATAGGAGTATCACTGGTCTTCCGTCTTCAACCTTGAAGCAAAGGTTGGAATCCTCTTTACTCTTATTAAAGCTTAAATTCATCAGTAATCTATCCATCCTGTCATATCATGTTGAACCTCAGGATCTTCTGTAGTCACTCCCTCTGAAGCGAAACATCATACTCCCTCTGTCTTCTGTACTCTATGCACTGAAACATTCTGCACTGAAGTGACAAGTAGTATCCATTTAGGATCATTGGATACCAAGATCCTCTATTTTGAACTTTTTCAAAAGTTCTTCTCACATCCATCTATGAACTTGTCATCCTTTATCAACCTTGTAGCAAAGGTTACGATATTTGTCAAGCTCATCATGTATGTGTTATCCCATGGGTGTCTTCTGAACTCGTACAAGGCCTTCTTTCATTTGCACACATGATTATGCATGTCATGTGACTTTACTTCTAATAGCCGTAAATGTTTCTTTGTAGTCTATTCCTTCTTTTCGTGAGAATCCTCATGCTACAAATCTTTCTTTGTATCCCACGATATTTCCATCTACTGCATGATGGAGCTACGAACTTCTCTTCATGTATTGATACTGCATCTTAGACATCATTCTTCTTGAACTGGTCTCCCATTTCTTCTTGGTTACTTCTTCATGGCTGGAAGGTTCTGTATCAATGATGTCACTGTATTCGTCATATTATTCTTTGTCTTTGAACTGTCGTCTCTTGTTCTTCGGAACAATTCTTCATTCTTCTTTGCTTGTAGCTGATTGTGTATGTGATCTTTCCTACAAGTCAAATGCATTTGTATGGTTAGAAAAATTTCATAAGGAATATTCATACTGGCAAGTTATTATGCATAAATATGTGATCATGCAACTACTTTAGCCAATACAACATTCATCCATATCTCACTGAAACTTTCTAAATGCCTTCCATCTCTACCAGGACAACATTGAGATTGTGCACTAATCCAATATGTCAGCAAAGAGGTTTCATTCTAGATAAGTAGCAATGGAGATTTGTATAGCACCATGAGCTATTTACCCATCACATGCATATTAGTAGTATACTGTCGTTAATGCAAACATCCTATCATGCATAATACATCAACTGAATATAAACAAATGCATAACAAAACAATATCATGAAATGACAATTGAATACTTATCTTTATTTGTTTCGAGGGTAGACTCCTTCTTGATCCTTCATCTTCATCGTCTTCTTCATTCATAATCGCATCGTTTCTTATCCAAATGCTAAGGTGGATAAGAGGTTCTTCAAGAGTTGATTTCTTCATATTCCTCATTGCTTGAGGGATATTCTTTGGATGATGAGAGCTTGATCTTCAGTTTCTTCCATCTTCCCTTCTCTTCTTATGAATCGAGCTTCTTCTTCTTCTCAGAGTCTGCTAAAAGTAATTACTTCCTTCTGGCATACATTCCTTGCATGAATGAATCCCATGATCCTGGGAGGCTATTCAAGGTGGCCATCACCACTTCTGCATTCTTCACTTCTTCTTTTACCGCTTCAAGTTGTTCTTGATTTGAGACTCTTATGACTGCATGGTCTCTGCATTCTGGATCTTCACATTCCTCAACTGGTTTCTTAAGGTCATATTCTGATTTCTGTTATTCCCTTCAAATAGCTTGGTCAAGGAATCAAAACATTATCGGTGTATTTAGGGAGACACTTGTAATACAATTTGATTCATGACTGAATCAGCAATGATCTTCTTGTCCTTGACGAAGTTCTTCTTGAGTAAGTCTTTGAGCCTCATCTCCCTCTAGAACTAGAACCTCTAAACTCATGTAGGTGTCCAATCCATTTCTTTAGAGAGATCAAATACTTCTATGCTTGCAAGTTTTCAAATTCACCAAGCTTATCATCAAGCTGATGTGATAGATCACTTTGAAATGAGAACCTCAAATGAAAATAGCAAAGGATTAGATCTTACCGATTTGAGGTGTCCATCTTGGTTTCGGAGCTAGCTGATCTAGGGTTTGCCACAGAAACCCTAATTTTCAAAACTTGGAATATTTAATATCTGATTGGATAGATATATAGATCTCTTCAAATTGAGTTGTCCAATGTACTCCTTTTCTGAAAACAATGGAGGGAAGCTCCTGGAACAGGAAGCCCTAATCTTCCAATTTCTTCTACAGAAATGCCTGTTACTGTTTCTATTATATCTCTGGAATTTCTGCTCCTATGTGTCAAAAATTTCTCACTGTGGTAACCTCACATGTCCCAGATCCAACAACATAGGTTTCATCAGAATTGGTTTCACCATTTGGGATTTATGATCCTTTTACCAAGGTGACCTGTTACAGGACTATTCATAACAGCGAAGTTGTATAGAATTCCACGTGTCACTAGTTGATATTCTGAGTCTGATATTCAGACCACCGAAAGTAAATTCTGTGCCCTTTCTAGAACATCTTTAGGAATTCCATTTGGACCTCTGTAGCCCAAGATATTGCAATTCTCCTCAGGTGTCCGAATTAAGGATGAATTATGGAAGAGGCTAGAACCCTAACTTGGAGGGATCATATCTCCCATAATATAGAGAATATGAGGCTGATTTTTCGACATAGTGTTCATCAAGGTTTTATATTTGGCCCCTAAAATTCTTAGCTTTTGAGACTTCTCCAAACTCAGAATATAGCGAATGTACCAAAACGTATCAATTTTAGTATTTAGGGCTTTTCCTAGCTCAAGGTCAAACTAGGGTTTGACTTTCCCAAAGTTTCACCCAACCAAATTTCTTGATCCATGTCTCTAAACTTCGGTTTTGATGAGTAGAAAAATCCTATGCTGGTCTCACTCAAAAATTCCTCTTCTGTAGAAAGCCCTAATTTCCACATCGAAACTGAAAATGCTTGAAATTGAATTCCGCTTCGACAGAAAGATGCACCCTTCAATGGAGAGTCATCCTAGCATACTTTTGCTGGTGGATTGTGGAGAGAGACCCAAAAAGTAAGAAGCCCTAGATTCTACAGCTGCACAATGTCTTCTTCTCAGGTTAGCTCTGATACCATGTTAGTTTTTCATCATGTAAGCTAGCATTATGATCTTAGGATCTTTTCACTGAGAGAATAACAAGCACAGCAATAAAACATAAGCACATCACAAGAGAAAGAGACACAAAGAGTTTTCCTTGGGGAAACCATAAAGGAGAAAACCCTGCAACTTCCTCAGAGATAGAATCAGTACCAAAACAGTAAAACCAGAAAACAGTAAGATGCACTCCCAACAGCAGCAGTCTTCTTCTTGTCTAGTCCTAGTGTATTTCCTTCCTCACTAATGCACCACACTTGAGTGAGTGAGTGATGTGTTTCAAGTGATAAATATAGAGGCTCTCACTCTCTATTTATATTCTTCCGTTCACTTGAAGTGCACTCCAACATGTCGGCCTTACTTAACAATTACTTACTAGAGCCGACATCTCTAGGAGTGTCTAATAACCCTAGTGCCCCACCACTTGTGGGGACTTTGCCTCCTCCGACCAATAGGAGGGTAACACAATGGTGGGGACTATTTCCCCGACTTATAATGACTCACCTAGGGTCGAATTCACTAGGATAGTCTAATAACCCAAGGTCCCCAAAACTGTGGGGACTTTAACCCTTTACAAATAGGAGGGTTACCCACAATGACTTGACATGACTTTCTCATTATAGAAACTTCCCGGAATAAACATCGGGGTATGACATGACTCAAATACATTACAATACATCCCGGAATGAACATTGGGTTACAATAGATAAGAAATACAAGTGAATACATTCTGAAGTTACAATTACATCAACACTTCAAATATTCTGATAAACCCCCATGTCATCTACATCTTCGCTGAGAATAGTAATATATTATATTATAGTTTGAAAATTTTATATCTGTTTCCTTGAGTTGGTTCTGCTTTAGTACTATTATCCATGTTTACATAATGCACTCTTGCATCAATTTTCCCATCGTCATCAGAAGATGACATCATGTGAACCATATTGTCCTTTTGTTTGGTCCTTCTATATTCCATTTTGTGGTCCTATACTTCACCATTTTAATAAGAGGAATCCCTTAGTATTATTAGTAAATAATTAAAGAAAGTTGTTTCAAATAAGGTTCAAACTTGGTAACCAATGCTTTTGAATATGGTGGATCATCAAGGAAAATATTTCTAAATTATTCCATTATAGGGTATGAATACACACGACGTTAATGTATTACTATTGTCCCCTTCATATGCTCCAACCTCCACATGTAACCTGCTAAACTACATGTTTCATACATTTTCATAGACGCTCGCATCTTCATATACTTTATTGGGCATTTTACCAATTAGCTTATGGGTTTCTTTTTCATGGCAATATTTTTGTTTTCCATAGCCATCCATACAAACATTGGTTTTATGCAGTGTCTGGATATCTATAGTAGCTATTGAAGCCCGGATATTTGCAAGAGTTGGTGGTCGAAAAAATAAATAATTGACTATGTAGTGGACCCTTTTCAATTAGTCTCCAATCTATTTGTTGTTTCCTCAAATAATTGACCCTTTTGAACACTTCTTCATCTCTTCATAATTCATTTTTTAAAACCAATTTTATTTTAAAAATTTGTAGTGGTGTTGTGCTACTTTATTGGAGTCATTCTTTCTAAAGGTCTTGGTGCCAAAGTGGAAAACATTTATATATTGAGCCTCTTATTTTGAATCTTTCACATAGATTCAAACTAGAACTTAGAATGACTAGAGGCAAGGGAGGCCATGGAGATTTTTCTGCATTTGCCATCATTGCACCATTCCATTGATGTAGTTAGACATTGACTTGTGACACCACATTCACTATGACAAAGAGGAGAAAGACACAAAGAGGTTGTGTGCCTCCATATATTCATAGGTAAGTCCTTTGTTAGAAATACATTTTGTTGGTTCTATGTGGATGATAGTATATAATTTCCTCATAAACTCTTCATAAATCTTCAAATAACTATTAATATAATTATTCTCTTATTATACTTTACAGTGGACATGGATTGGGAGATTTGTAGGGAGCTATTTCCATGACATCCCTAAAAAAATATTTGTGGCATATACTACCTCTAGGAGATATGTTTGGACATATAATATTACGAGGGATTTTTGGAGGTTGTTTCTCTTGAGTCGATATAGCTTTCTTTAGGTTGGTAGAAAGAATGGATCCCCAATTGAAAGTGGTACCAAGTGACCTTACTTGCCTCAATAAGGGTACTTAGGACTCTTGATTCAATATTGCTTGCTTTAGGTTGGTAGAAAGAATGACTCCCCAAATGAAAGTGGAAACAAGTGACATTACTTGCCTCAGTAAGGGTACGTAGGACTCTTGGAATTGTGTGGTATGTTTCTATACATATAAAGTAGCAATCAATGTTGCCACCATTTTGTAAGAAAATATAAACTACTTTGTGGGATATAATCACATGTCCCTAGATTTTAACCTTTTTCCCTCTACTCTCCACTTTCTCAATAGCATGTGATAGTTTACTTCTATAGGTGTTATAAATTCCTCTGTTACATAAATGATTGTAAATGGGAATTTTTACTATGAATCTAGAGTAGAAGGTTGAAAGGGTGCAATGGATCTATAATATATTCTCTTGGTCAACCTCTTTTCCACATCAACTCTAGGAAGTAGCCATGAAATAATTTTAACACGTGGAAAAATAATTGGTCTAGCAACCACCCTATGGGGACATGATCTTCAAATATTTTGATAAACCCCCATGTCAATGACATATTTACTCTGAATGGTAAGATAACATTATTGTTTGAAAATTTGATATATCTTACCCCATTTGTAAGTTGGTTCTACATTAGTGTTACTATCTATGTCACCATAATGCTCTCTATAATAACCCAAAAATTCGTAAAAATTTAAAATTTTTCATTTGACATAAAATGTCAATTGTCACTGCTAAAATACCCCTAACTGTCAGCAGATAATAAAATAGTTTGAAAGAGAAACACAAATTACTTCTTTATAAGAAATTTGTATTATCTAGAGGCTTGTCTTTAAAAACTGTGTTAGTATTGTTTTCAACTTAGCAGTTGTAGTTTTCCAGAAAGTAGAAAGAAACTTGTAATTTACTGATGCTAGAAATACTGTTGATTTCTTTTGTCAAGTAGGGAAATTTTCTTATGTAAGATCAAGGCTTACTTAGCTTTAAGCTAACACAGTTGGACTGATGGTTCCTTACAGGTTTAGTAAGTAAGCGTATGTTCCAGTAAAATAATATTTATATTCAAGTCAAGAAGATACTTCCCTAGCATGTTTATGATGCTAGACTTAGAATGTTTTAACTGCAGCTTGTCCCATAAGAGGTAAAGTTGATATTAATTTCTTTTACCGTCAAAACTCTGTAATGATGTTTAAACAAACTACATATGCATGGGTTAAATTGCATGATCGATTACTATCAAAATATTTGGGTGATTAATATTAAATTCTAAAGACTACTTGTATTCTTATTTACAGTAATTGTGATCTAGTGTTTAAAAAAAGGAAGAAACAAAGTTCGCAACGTAATGCTTAGTCCACTCAGCACTGTTTGGTTTCTATCACAATTACCTTCATTATAGGGCTCTATAAACAACATCCTCTCTATGAATAACCCAATTACTTTTTATTTTATCTATCTACTCATTACTAAGTTGCTAGAATTTGATTGAAACTCTGTATATAGTCTAAGGACTGTATTTACTGGCATTCTTAAAAACACAATGCATTAAGGAAATGGGTTAGGACTATAGTCCTAGTTGAAAGTATGTCTTTTATCTATGTTTTATAAAACATAGTTAATAAGAGCCTTCCCTATCATGACCTACAATAAATTCTTTAAAAGAATAACCTTTCCATAAATATAAAGTTGATAGATTAGGTTTTTGAATGATTAAAGTTCAAAGCATTATTAATAATCATAAACTTTGTAATGTTTTAATGATTAAGGGTTTTGACTTCAATAATTCTAATGCAGATTGGATCCGCACTACACTATTGTTTTGCACCCACGAATTGTAAAATTATTGGGAAGACACGTGGAGATAGTTATATCGACGAGATAGGTTGACTTAAAAGCTAGAACCCAACCTTTTATTTGCGAAGAGAAGGTTCATCGACTGGTGCGGTGGAGCTTGTGAGCTCGTGGCCGCCATGACTCTGTCAACTCTCTTATTTAAAAATGTCTTCAAACAAAGCACTACAAGCTGGTTTTGATGAGGGTATGGGGTGGATTATCGGTGCTTAAAGGTTTTTGTAGCATACTGAAAACATTGAGTTAGTTTTCAGTGCTTCAAAGGATTGAGTTAGTTTTAAGACTGAAAACAGTGGACAGAGCTTATACAAGAGTGCTTCTTCATTCAGGTTGGAGTGTTGTTCGTTTTCCTTCAAAATCATGACTTGGTGTCTTCTTAACTTCTATCGAGGTGCCAATAAGCGGTCTTAGGTGGTTGGTTTCCATGACTTCATTCAAACTGAGACGCTGCCAGGTAAAGACCCAAACTCAGTTTTAAAATGAAGTAGATGTTGAAATTATTCAATTTGTTAAAAGATTTGTGACCAAAAAAAAGGTGGTTACTCTGTGCAAGTCCTCCTCACAGCTCTATAGATTGGAATCGAGCTTGTTCCTTCAACTATGCAGACTCTAGTAAGCCCCGGTTGCACTGAGGGTTTCTCCTGCATTGGTATTATGGTGGTCGAAAAACAAGATATTTCGTTGTGTTTGTTAAGGCTCGGCCTTGATTTACTTGTCAGGTTATTTCTTCATGTTGTTTTGTTTGCGTAAATCTTTTAAACCCTGAAGGGTATTATGGCAAGAAAATATTTAAGGATGTAGTAGCTGTGACTTATGACTTTCTTGAAAGTGCCTTACGGCCTTGGAGATGTAAAATCTTTTTGTTTAACCTTTGGAACTCATCTCTAAGCTGTGATAAGGTTGTTCGACCTCTGCCTAGTTAGTTAGGTTTTTCAATGGATTTTAAATGGTGAAGAAAAAGACTACTTACTCAAAGAGACTTGTAAATAGGCGAAGGGTTATTAATAGTTAAAAAGTTTTGGGGTTTACTGTTTCTATTTTAAGAAAATAAATTGTAGAGTTTGTTTTTGTGCAGGCTTTAAGCCTTGACAAAAATTTATAAAAGGCCTATGAGCCATTACGCTACTTTCTATTTTGTCTCTTATTTAAATCATTAACATTGTTTTTTTTTTATGTTATCTTGTAATTAGAATGATTTATAGTAAATTAATTTATTGGAGACTTTTACTGTGTTAAAGAGTAAAATTTGTACTCTGCTTTTACTTAGAAGGGTTAATATTTTAATTACCCTACAATTCTGTAAAAAAATAGAAATTACAGGAATAATTTTGGTTTTGTTTTTCTATTTTTACTTTTATAAATAATTAATTACAGCTGTTAAATTTTATAAAAGAAATAAGAACTTAAGAAACTCTATTTATAAGGATAAACCTATCGTTCAATAAACTTAAGCAAATCATTGAATTTTATAGTAGAAACATATGTTTTTAGTGCAAAATGCAAATATAATCTTGGAATAAGCTATTATAAGAACTTATGGAATACTATCTAGTTTCAAACCCTAAGTGCTAGTTTGTTTATTGTTCTTATGTTTATTTGTTTGACTTTGTCTATTATGTTTATAATAAGTATTAGTACTAATGATAGTTCTATGATTAATATGATTACTAAATATATATATATTCAGTTCTTTGTCTGATGTAGATAATTTCAATAGATAGAGTATGTACTGTTGTTTCTAAGGAATGATTCATATACAAACTATAAAAGAAATTATTTACATTTTTCATTCAGAGTTAATAACGAATCATCACATCTACTTAATCAACCAGCTGTACTAGAGTACTGCCTATACAAGGCATTGAAAAATACAATATGGTAATCTATTTCTATTTACTTCTCATTTAGCATAATACTACTGTTTATAATCTACCTATCCCTAGCAAAACAATAACATGCATATCTTTGAAAAACTAGTAAACATTTGCTGAAAACAGTAAATAAATTATAAATAACTTGAACAAATAAAAACCTGTCAAATGATGAGGTGAAAACAGCTTAAGGAGGCTATTCCTCCCAACCAACTCCTGGAGAAAGTTTAGTCTACACTTCCTCAGGACCCCCAAGCCTGTTTCCTGGTCCTCCTGGTAGAGTACTGGGTGAAGGATGTATCCTTAATACCTTCTACCACCTGACTGGTCAAATTACAACAGTAATTCAATCATGCTTACAGCAATAAGAACTTCATCCTAATAGATGCATAAGTTCAATTCTCAGCAGTTAACCCCTCAAACTCACTTCCATAAGTCCCCTCTATCGAATTTCTCATATGCACTTCATTCACCCTGAATGATCACATTTCCAGAATGAGAAGCCTCAGCTGTCTCCAATGGGAATTTTTATAATAATGCCTAGGTCTTCTGGGTTGGTTTTTACTTAATGAGCCACTTGCACCAATTCCACCTTCTTGGGGAATCATGACCACAAATATAGGGAAGTTTCCACCTGCAACAATTAGAAGTAGTTTGAGGATGTTTCCACTTGTTAGTATACTCTCCACCCAGTCTCCTCCACCAAGTGACTAGTTAACACTCTTTTAACAGCTTCCTTAAGTTGTTGTCTCATCATTTATTTAATTATTAATAAAATATTATGAAATACATTAATTATTCTTGACCCCACTTGGTCATCAATTACAAACCTATAATGTTCCTCAATAACATTAAATTGTTTTGCAAATTGGGGCATGTGACACTCTCGCATTAATGTTCTCATTGCCATCACATGCACCATCTTGTGCTTTTGTTTGGTCCTTAAGTAATATATTTTTTGGTCTTATACTTCACCATTTTAATAACATGAAGCCATTAGTATTATTAGTAAAGAAATTTGTTAACAAATTAAATGTGCATAAATACTTGTATGGACAACTACTTAAAATACTACAGTAAACGACCAGTTTCCATATCATAAGTAATTGCATGCACATATAACTACAGTCACCCTATTCATGCCACATGCCTTGTCTAATCATGGTAGTTATACCTTGTCTTACTATTATGGATGTTTCTTTCCCGCCAACCTTGAACAGAATTTTGATCCTTGAATGGAAGTCTACTCAATAAAAGGTGAGAAAGGGTCATTCAAATTCATCAGCTCGTTGAGTATCTAAACTCCAGGAAAGTGAGGGCCATTTCTTCATCCAAAGCTGCATTTCTTTGTCAGTCGTGTGTAGAAGGTGAAGTTTTGGCATAGATTTTGCTCCAAGAAGGTAAGTTTTGTTCTTTTTTTTTCTGTATAACCTCGATTTTTTGTGTGAAGGATTTCCACATGGTTGCATCCTTTTTGAAAAAAATCTTCTTGTTTCCATCCTTAAAATGATTTTCACATGTTTGGATGCTTAAAACAGTTTGTCTTTTGTCTAAGGCATTTGCACATTTAAAACATTTTTTCTCATGTTTAAGGTTTGTCTGAGGGATTTGCACATGATTGCATCCTTAAAAAGAGTTTCATGTCTTAGAGTGTTTTCTTGTTTCCTGTGTTATAAAGGAATGCAATATGCCCAGTCTACTCTAAAGTGATTCCTTGATAATAAGGGAAGTCTAGGCAGATAAAGTGGCAAATTGCATCTGACAATTCAAATTCCGCGAGTTTAATCTTTTTAAATATAGGTATGTTGTCGATTCTATCCAGCTTCTGCAATGAAGTGGCATTGATTTCAAGAAAAACAGTGGGAAGGGAATAGATGCATGGGCATTTCATGAGATTATAATTTCATATGGAATTGTTTTGAATCACATTGTGCACTGGGTCACCTTTCATGGTGCTCATGATTTTAGGTACTTGTTGAAGCTTCTAACATGCCAGTCATTGCCTCCGACACCTATTGGCTTCTTCAATTTGCTGTATTAACTAACACATCAAGTGTTTCCTTTGACACATGTTGTCTTCTTCTTAATACTTTCCACGGTTGTATTTACAATTATGGAAAATATTATTTAAATAAAGTTGTAGTTATAATCATGTGATGATATCACATGAATTTCTTTATAATAATTATGGAAATATTATTCACTATAATAATTATGGAAATATTATTCGCTATAATAATTATGGAAAATATTATTTAAATATTAGGAAACTATGCAACAACATAAATCACAAATTTGTTTTCTTACTGAAATTAATGACAGGTTGGTAATGACAAATAGAATATTAAGAGAATACCTGGAAGACATTAATTCCCATTACCAAGAATTGATAGAAATGTCAAAAGAAGCATTGAAGAGGAAGAGAGAAATACAGAATCAAGCTAAAGATTTAACCAAGCAAATTAAAAATCTAAGCAAGCAGAATGAAATGTTATCAAACAGAGTCAAAATTCTGGATACAAAACAAGAACGAGCTAAGTACTCTCATGCGTTGGAAGGAATTTCTATGCTAGCAGGAGTAGCCAAGCAGTTATGACTGCCACCTAATGTCAAGCTGTCAAGTATTTTATTTTTTTATAATGCGTTTAGTAGTTAACATGTAACTATTTGTTGTAACTGACTCGAGTTTAGACCTAAAAGACAGTGATGAAACAATTATGAAACTGCTCTAGCTTTTAAATGATAAAAGTAGGAAAGTTTAGTGGAGTAGGGTTGGAGTTTTGTTTCAAGAAGGGATATAGAGCTGAAGACTTTGGATGTATGTTCAAACTGATACTTATGACTCTCATGTAAGCATTTAAAGACTGAGACTGATTTATATATACATATAAGTCATTTTATCCTCTATATTGATTTTGTTTATGGCCTGTTTGACCACTCAACATATGATTTCATTTCTTGATTAATGTTTTTATTCATATAAATGCTCATACATTTTGGACAAAACCAGTACTGTATTTATGATGTTCATGGTTTATATTTATCCTTTATGCGTTTATATATTAGTATTTCATGTTATTTCATGATTTTGTTCCTGTATTAGTTTGTTGATTATTTACCTTC
Organism: Pseudotsuga menziesii; assembly: GCA_001517045.1. Lineage (NCBI taxonomy): Eukaryota > Viridiplantae > Streptophyta > Pinopsida > Pinales > Pinaceae > Pseudotsuga > Pseudotsuga menziesii. The sequence continues at coordinate 64,011 of LPNX011082929.1, read as the reverse complement.
TTGTGGATGAACTTTCAAACCAAAAAATTATAAAAAAACAATTCCATTTTTGCTTTTTGTTTTGAGATTGTACTAGCTTGTTCCTTTGTAGTCTACGAACAATTTCTAGCACTAATAGTTCCTCAACAATTTCTTTATCATTTAACACATGAGGGGTAGGCGTGCTCCTAAAATGTTATCTCTCAAAAGTCTTATCAAAGTCTACTTTCGAGCATTAAGTAAACAACATAATATGTCCAACTATCACAAATGATTCGAGCATTATGTAAACAACATAAAAAGTTCAACTATCCATACACTGAAAAATAGAGCAGCTCCAAATCAACATGCTCAAAATAGGATTATTCTTATTAGTTACTTCTTAAAAAGTTGACAAGGCAGTTCCAAGAGAAAAAATATCATTCTTTATCTCTTGAGTGTTCCTTTTATAAATATCCAAAATGACCCTTGGGTGACTTACCCCTTCATCTTCCTTGGACACTAAACTTATCTAAGACTATTCAAATTCCTTTTACAAGGATCTTTCAAACATCAAATATTACAATAGTTACATGAAGGGTGCCCTCCCCCCCGGGTTTAAAAAAATTGACTCACTCTCTAGATAAATATGAAACTTTATCAAAACTTTTTAATATTGTAAAATGTCATGTGGGAGGTGGGCCCTTAGTGGCCATGTAAGCTCTCCATGCGTCATATTGAACAAACACCAAATTAATGTGTTGGTGCCTTAGGGATTCCAAGGTTATCATATGGTTGACAAATTCACTAGAAATTATACTAAATCCCTTTTTTAAATAAAGGGTCGAAGTATTTAATAATTAATATCATTGGTTGGGACCAAAATGTGCTATATTAAATATGCTTTAATGACCTCAATCATGACCCCCATTGTGACTTTTCTTTGTTAATGACCTCCAAGACTTTTTTTTTATCTTCTTCTTTCCTGGGATCATCTATATCACAAAGAGAAGGAAAGTGACACCTTCACATCACTCTTGTGGAAAGGCCATCCTCCCTAAATTCTTGGTTATGTTAAGATTATTAATCCTCCCTTGTCCAATTTGGTCATATGTCTAAATCAGGAGTCATGTCTAAATCGGGTGTCCATCTGGTCTATTTCTAGTCACCAGCACCATTGGGTCCACTTAGCCTAATTGGGGCACATGTTCCAGTTACTAAAGTGTGGGGAACATTAATTGGGGCCTACTTCCACTAATGCACTTGTAAGCATTAGTTTAGGATCCTTCTAGATCAATTCCTACAATTTAGGATCCACTGGGAGTGCCGATACCAACCTTCATCAGTTGAGTTCAGTTAGTGACTAGTCAAGTTGAGTTAGGAGTAAATTACATTCAGTTCTAGTCCTCTACATTCAGTTAGCGCTAGGTTTGCATGGCTGCATGCAGGAGAGGCACATTTCTCACCTACCACAGTCAGTTAGCCTCAGTTAACACTGAATTAGACACTTGAGTTGTGTTTTAGAACTCCATTGAACCCTAATAATGATTTAGACAAGGTTAGTTAACTATTGAGTCCTCTTATAATGATTTAGACAATGTCTTAGTTACCTATAGTCAAGTAGAATCTAATCAATTTGAATTTCCTAATGTGGATTCAATTTGCATGCGGCCATTTAATCCATTGTACTTCATTGTAATTATTATATAATTACTCTTTGATTAATGAAAATCATTCACAGCTGCAAGCCACTTTTGCACTATTTCATTCTTCAATAACTAAGTAAATTGTGTGATCTATCTTGTGAGTTGTGTGTTTTTCCACAGATATATGTGCTCAATTTAATATGGTATCAGAGCCTTGGTAGACAAGGCACTTCTCCTCCTCAGATCTCCTACTGGATCATTTTTGAGCAAAATATCTCCTTCCAGCTCCGCACTAGAAGCAGAAGATTTACCACTTAATACCCCAAGTTAAGGAATTGTTGATCAAGCTTGAACAACTATGCTGGTTACGATGAAAACCAAAAATGTACAGGTTGTTTGACCTTACGGTGCCCTTTTTTGTTTTGTAGGTACAACTTCGAAATGAATTCATTAATTCCTCTTCTCACCTGATCCTTAGACTATTTTGAATGGAAGGTGAAGATGTCTGTATTTATGAATAGACAAGATCTATATTGGGTGTCTCATGGATTAGATAGAGAGTCTTTTGAGAGTGAGAATGACTGGCTAAATGCATGTGATGCAGCATTTGGAGTAATGAAACTGGCTCTTTCTCCTAGCTTGCGCTACCTTAGTAGATCTATTAAAGATCGACGGGAACTCTAGACAAGATTGGACAAAACCTTTCGAATGATTAATGAGGATCATTAATAGCACTTTGGAGAGGACATCTAACACCATAATAATCCTTGATCCAAAATCTTGGCCTCCACTCTCTTTGATGAAGTTGTCCAAGATGAAGAAGAAGCATAAACTCCTACACAGTCAATTCAAATTGAAGACAGTCTCCTTGCAGTGACTCCTTCTCCTAATGCTCTGGAAGTTTATGAGATCTCTAATATATCATCTCCTCATATGGCTGAAACAGAAGAATATATTTGAATCTCTGATATTGAAGAAAAATACTGCTGCACTTCCATGCAAACATTCACCGGTGATTTTCCTTTGAATTCTGTGCAAAATTTGCCAGTAATTGCTTCCAAAAGTGAAGAGAAATTTGATTTTTATCCCTCTAATGTTGCTTTTGGTGTGAAAATATGTAATAAATTGGATATTTTGGAAGAAATATCATATTACCAGAGTGATCCATTCACTCCCCTTGATCTAGATCTTCCAGCAAATTCATGCAGGATTGCATGCACCAAAATTCAGAATTTTAAAGAAGAAGAAAGTTGTGCATCCACCGTCTCAATTGACCATTTATTTAGATAGGATATGAGCCTTATTGGATATGATATGATATTATTTATATCTGATCTGATATTTCTTGGTTTAATATTTCAGTTTCATAAGCTTTTAGTACTGCTTGTAGCTGTTCTCATTAATTTTGTGAAGAAACAAGTACCGCAAGTCTCTTACAAAACTGCTTCTAGGGATTTGATTTCATTTCACAGTTTTGGATATGTTGTGAAACTATTTATATCTAATTTAATTTCTTATATTATATTATTTTTCTCAAATTTTAAAATCCAAGAGCTTTCGGTCATGCTTATAGCTGCTCTCACCAATTCCGGTGTGAAAAATCAAGTACCGCAATTTCTCTTCAAAATTGTTGTTGGGGATTTGGTGTTAGTTTCAACTTATGAGGTTCTGATATTTTATTTTGTGAATGATTATATATTTTTAAAGCTATATCATACTACAGAGCTTAATCATTTTCTCTCCATAGTCGCGGTGCTTCTCTACCATTGATCACATGCTCATGTCCTCACAGAACTAGTAAAGAGGAAGACATTCTGCATCCGCCTGAACACTTGCTCCTAACACTTGGGGATGATTTTACCACTCATGGTTTTCTGTTCATGGCTGCAACATATCATTTTCTTGATTTTTCCTCACATTTTCTAAATCCTCAAGAACCTTTTCTCACTTTTCAATTGATTTCAGTTGCTCTACATGGGTCCAATCTTCATCTGGCAGCTGTCTATATTTCTTATTTAGTTGAGCATATCATTCTTCTTACAAAGAGGAAGATTCCTCCAGGAATAATGATGGAGAGGTTCACATGCCAGGTCCCAGGATACCTGTGCTCAGAAGAGCCTGAGTGATCATGATTCTAACTGCTTAATTAGAGGGGGGGATTTTTTCCCATGTGGTTTTTCCCCAACTTCTTGTATTGAGTAGTTACTTTACTTTACTTGATGTAATGGGTGACCTATGGTCTTACTTACCAGGGCACACAAATTGTCCAAGTTAGCATTCAGGGGGGGTTTTAGGATTATTAATCCTCCCTTGTCCAATTTGGTCATATGTCTAAATCAGGAATCATGTCTAAATTGGGAGTCCATCCAGTCTATTTTTAGTCACTAGCACCATTGGGTCCACTTGGCCTAATTGGGGCACATGTTCCAGTTACTAAAGTGTGGGAAACACTAATTGAGTCTTAATGCCACTAATTGCACTTGCATGCATTAGTTTAGGATCTTCCTAGATCAATTCCTACAATTTAGGAGCCACTGGGAGTGCAGATACCATCCTTCATCAGTTGAATTCAGTTAGTGACTAGTCAAGCTGAGTTAGGAGTCAGTTACATTCAGTTCTAGTACTCTATATTTAGTTAGTGCTAGGTTAGCATGGCTACATGCACGAGAGGTGCATTTCTCACCTACGATAGTTAGTTAGCCTTAGCTAACACTAAATTAGACACTTGAGTTGTGTTTTAGAACTCCGTTGAACTCCGATAATGGTTTAGACAAGGTCAGTTAACTATTGAGTCCTCCTATAATGATTTAGACAAGGTCTTAGTTACCTACAGTCAAGTAGAGTCTAATCAATTCAAATTTCCTCATGTGGATTTGAATTGCATGTGGCTATTTAAGCCATTGTACTTCATTGTAATTATTATCTAATTACTCTTTGATTAATGAAAAGCAATCACAGCTACAAGCCATTTTTGCACTATTTTATTCTTCAATAACTGAGTAAATTGTGTGATCTATCTTGTGAGTTGTGTGTTTTCCCACATATATATGTGCTCAATTTAATATGGCATCAAAGCCTCAATGGACAAGGCACTTCTCCTCCTCATATCTCCTACTAGATCATTTTTGAGCAAAATCCAGAAGCAGAAAGTTTAACACTTAATACCTCAAGTTAAGGAATTGTTGATCAAACTTAATCAACTATGCTGGGTATGATGAAAACCTAAAATGTGCAGGTTTTCCGACCTTATGGTGCCCTTTTTTGTTTTGTAGGTACAACTTCGAAATGAATTCATCAGTTCCTCTTCTCACCTGATCCTCAGACTATTTTGAATGGAAGGTGAAGATGTTTGTATTTTTGAATAGAAAAGATCTCTATTGGGTGTCTGATGGATTTAGTAGAGAGTATTTTGAGAGTGATAATGGCTGACTAAATGCATGTGATGCAGCTTTTGGAATAATGAAACTGGCTCTTTCTCCTAGCTTGTGCTACCTCAATAGATCTATTAAAGATCCACAGGAACTCTGGACAAGATTGGACAGAACCTTTGGAATGATTGATGAGGATCATAATATCACTTTGGGGAGCACATCCAGCACCATAAGCATCCTTGATCCAAAAATATCAGCCTCCAATCTCTCTGACGATTTTTTTCAAGATGAAGAAGAAGCATAAGCTCCTACACAGTCAATTCGAATTGAAGACAGTCTCTTTGCAGTGACTCCTTCTCCTGATGCTCCGGAAGTTTATGAGATCTCTGATATCTCATCCCCTCATATGTCTGAAATAGAAGAAAAAATTTGAATCTCTGATATTGAAGAAACATACTGCTGCACTTCCATGCAAACATTCACCGATGATTTTCCTTTGAATTCTGTGCAAAATTTGCCAGTAATTGCTTCCGAAAGTGGAGAGAAATTAGATTTTTCTCCCTCTAATGTTGCTTCTGGTGTGCAAATATGTAATAAATTGGATATTTTGGAAGAAATATCAGATTAACAAAGTTATCCATTCTCTTCCATTGACATAGATCTTCCAGCAAATTCTTGCAGGATTGCATGCACCAAAGTTCATAATTTTGAAGAAGAAGAAAGCTATGAATCCACCGTCTCAGTTGACCATTTATTTGGATCTGATATGAACCTTATTGGATCTAATATGATATTATTTAGATCTTATTTGATATTTATTGGCTTAATATTTCAGGTTCATAAGCTTTCAGTACTACTTGTAGCTGTTCTCATTAATTTTGTGAAGAAACAAGTACCGTAAGTCTCCTACAAAACTGCTACTAGGGATTTTATTTCATTTCACAGTTTTGGATATTCTGTCAACCTATTTGGATCTGATTTAAATTATGATATTATATTATTTGGTTCAAATTTTAAAATCCAAGAGCTTTCAATCATGCTTGTAGCTTCTCTCACCAATTCCAGTGTGAAAAATCAAGTACCACAATTTCTCTTCAAAACTGTTGCTGGGGATTTGGTATTAGTTTCCTCTTATGAGGTTGCCGATATTTTATTTTGTGAATCATTATATATTTTTGAATATATATAAGACTATGGATCTCAAGCATTCACTCTCCACAGTCCCACTCCTTCTCTATTATTGATCACATGTTCATCTCATCACAGAACTAGTAAAGAGGAAGACATTATGCATCTGCCTGAACACCTGCTCCTAACAGTTGGGGATGACTCTACCACTCATGGTTTGTTGTTCATGGATTCAAATTATCAGTTTCTTGAGTGTTTTTTATATGTTCTGAATCCTCAAGAACCTTTTCTCACTTATCAGTTGAATTCAGTTGCTCTACATGGGTTTAGTCTTCATCCGGCAGCTGTCTATATTTCTGATTTAGTTGAGCATATCATTCTTCTTCCAAAGAGGAATATTCCTCCAGAAATAATGATGGAGATGTTCACATGCCAAGTCCCAGGATACCTGTGCTCAGAAGAACCAGACTAATCCTGATTCTAACTGCTTAACTAGAGGGGGGGATTTTTTCCCATGTGGTTTTTCCCCAACTCCTTGTATTGAGCAGTTACTTTACTTTACTTGATGTAATGGGTGACCTATGGTCTTAGTTACCAGGGTGCATAGATTGTCCAAGTTAGCATTCAGGGGGAGTGTTAGGATTATTAATCCTCCCTTATCCAATTTGGTCATATGTCTAAATCAGGAGTCATGTCTAAATAGGGAGTCCATCAAGTCTATTTTTAGTCACTAGCACCATTGGGTCCACTTGGCCTAATTGGGGCACATGTTTCAGTTTCGAAACTGTGGGGAAGACTAATTGAGTCTTACTGCCACTAATTTCACTTGCATGCATTAGTTTAGGAGCCTCCTAGATCAATTCCTACAATTTAGGAGCCACTGGGAGTGCCGATACCATCCTTCATCAGTTGAGTTCAGTTAGTGACTAGTCAAGCTGAGTTACGAGTTATTTACATTTAGTTCTAGTCCTCTATATTCAGTTAGCGCTAGGTTAGCATGGCTTCATGCAGGAGAGGCATATTTCTCACCTATCACAATTAGTTAGCCTCAGTTAACACTAAATTAGACACTTGAGTTGTACTTTAGAACTCCATTGAACTCCGATAATGGTTTAGACAAGGTCAGTTAATTATTGAGTGCTCCTATAATGATTTAGACAAGGTATTAGTTACCTACAGTCAACTAGAGTCTTATCAATTCAAATTTCCTCATGTGGATTCAAATTAAATGTGGCTATTTAAACCATTGTACTTCATTGTAATTATTATCTAATTACTCTTTGATTAATTAAAATAATTGGCAGCTGCAAGCCATTTTTGCACTGTTTCATTCTTCAATAACTGAGTAAATTGTGTGATCTATATTGTGAGTTGTGTGTTTGTCCATAGATATATGTGCTCAGTTTAATATGGTATCAAAGCCTCGGTGGACAAGGCACTTCTCCTCCTCATATCTCCTACTGGATCAGTTTTGAGCAAAATTGCTCCTTCCAGCTCTGCACCAGAAGCAGAAGGTTTACCAATTAATACCCCGAGTTAAGGAATTGTTGATCAAGCTTGATCAACTATGTTGGATGTGATGAAAACCTGAAATGTGCAGGCTATCCGACCTTACGATGGCCTTTTTTTGTTTTGTAGGTACAACTTCGAAATGAATTCATCAGTTCCTCTTCTCACCCAATCCTCATACTATTTTGAATGGAAGGTGAAGATGTTTGCATTTCTGAATAGAAAACATCTCTATTGCGTGTTTGATGGATTTGATAGAGAGTATTTTGAGAGTATAATGATTGGCTAAAATCATGTGATGCAACTTTTGGAATAATGAAACTGGATCTTTCTCCTAGCTTGCACTACCTCGGTAGATCTATTAAAGATCCAAAGGAACTCTGAACAAGATTGGACAAAACCTTTGGAATGAATGATGAGGATCATAATAGAACTTTGGAGAGCACATCCAGCACCATAAGCATCCTTGATCCAAAAATATCGGCCCCCACTCTCTCTTATGAAGTTGTTCAAGATGAAGAAGAAGCAGAAGCTCCTACATAATCAAATCGAATTGAAGACAGTCTCCTTGCAGTGACTCCTTCTTCTAATGCTCCGGAAGTTTATGATATCTCTGATATCTCATCTCCTATTATGGCTGAAACATAAGAATATATTTGAATCTCTGATATTTAAGAAAAATACTGTTGCACTTCCATGCAAATATTCACCGTTGATTTTCCTATGAATTCTGTGCAAAATTTGCCAGTAATTGCTTCCGAAAGTGAAGAGAAATTTGATTTTTCTCCCCATAATGTTGCTGCTGGTGTGAAAATATGTAATACCTTGGATATTTTGGAAGAAATATCAGATTACCAGAGTAATCCATTCGCTCCCCTTGATCTAGATCTTCCAGCAAATTCCAGCAGGATTGCATGCACCAAAATTCAGAATTCTAAAGAAGAAGAATGTTTTGCATCCACTGTCTCTATTGACCATTTATTTGGATCCTATATGAACCTTATTGTATCTAATATTATATTATTTATATCTGATCTGATATTTATTGGTTTAATATTTCAGTTTCATAAGCTTTCAGTACTGCTTGTAGCTGTTCTCATTAATTTTGTGAAGAAACAAGTATCGCAAGTCTCCTACAAAACTGATGCTGGGGATTTGATTTCATTCCACAGTTTTGGATATGTTGTGAACCTATTTATACCTGATTTAATTTCTGATCTGATATTATATTTGGTTCAAATTTTAAAATCTAAGATCTTTCGGTCATGCTTGTAGCTTCTCTCACCAATTCCAGTGTGAAAAATCAGGTACCGCAATTTCTCTTCAAAACTGCTGCTGGGGATTTGGTGTTAGTTTCAACTTATGAGGTTGCTGATATTTTATTTTCTGAATCATTATATATTTTTGAATCTATATCAGACTATATAGCTCAAGCATTCTCTCTCCACAGTCCCAGTGCTTCTCTACCATTGATCACATGCTCATCTCCTCACAGAACTAGTAAAGAGGAAGACATTCTACATCCGTCTGAACACTTGCTCGTAACACTTGGGGATGATTTTACCACTCATTGTTTACTGTTAATGGCTGAAACATATCAGTTTATTGAGTTTTCCTCACATGTTCTGAATCCTCAAGAACCTTTTCTCACTTATCAGTTGATTTTAGTTGCGCTACATGGGTCCAGTCTTCATCCGGCAATTGTCTATATTTCTGATTTAGTTGAGCATATCATTCTTCTTCCAAAGAGGAATATTCCTCCAAACATAATGATGGATAGGTTCGCATGCCAGGTCCCAAGATACCTGTGCTCAGAAGAACCATATTGATCCTGATTCTACCTGCTTAATTAGAGGGGGGGATTTTTTACCATGTGGTTTTTCCCTAGCTCCTTCTATTGACCAGTTACTTTACTTTACTTGATGTAATGGGTGACCTATGGTCTTAGTTACTAGGGCCCAAAAATTGTCCAAGTTAGCATTCAGGGGGGGTGTTAGGATTATTAATCCTCCCTTGTCCAATTTGGTCATATGTCTAAATCAAGAGTCATGTCTAAACCGGGAGTCCATCCAGTCTATTTTTAGTCACTAGCACCATTTGGTCCACTTGGCTTAATTGGGGCACATGTTCCAGTTACTAAAGTGTGTGGAACACTAATTTAGGCCTATTTCCACTAATTGCACTTGCATGCATCAGTTTAGGAGCCTCCTAGGTCAATTCCTACAATTTAGGAGCCACTGGGAGTGCCAATACCAACCTTCATCAGTTGAGTTCATTTAGTGACCAGTCAAGCTGAGTTAGGAGTCCGTTACATTCAATTCTAGTCCCTACATTGATTTAGCTCTAGGTTAGCATGGTTTCATGCAAGAGAGGCACATTTCTCACCTACCACATTCATTTAGCGTCAATTAACACAGAATTAGACACTTGAGTTGTGTTTTAGAACTCCATTGAACTCCGATAATGGTTTATACAGGGTCAGTTAACTATTGAATCCTCCTATAATGATTTAGACAAGGTCTTAGTTACCTACAGTCAATTAGAGTCTTATCAATTCGAATTTCCTCATGTGGATTCGAATTGCATGTGGCTATTTAATCCATTATACTTCATTGTAATTATTATCTAATTACTCTTTGATTAATGAAAAGCATTCAGAGCTGCAAGCCATTTTTGCATTGTTTCATTCTTCAATAACTGAGTAAATTGTGTGATATATCATGTGAGTTGTGTGTTTGTCCACAGATCTATGTGCTCAATTTAATAGGTTATGCCAATTTTGGATTATGAGATTCCATGGGGGTACTTCGATGGTGCCATCGAAGACCATCCCCCCAAATGTGGAATAGGAGTGGTTCTATTTCTCAATCAATCCCATTATTTTTTCATCCGGTATGTTCCAGGGAATGACTCTAATTTGAAGTTAGAATTCTCAGCCTTATGGAATCTCCTCTTTACTGTAGCAAAATAGAATATCAAGAATCTTTATATTTTAAGAGTCTATATTTCTCGCATATCTATACGAAATCAAATTCTCTCGTCAATTCTCTATCCAAACAAGCTCTTGTCTTGGGAAAAGGTTGTTTTGTGATCTATGAATTTTTCAATGCTGGGGAGCAGGAGGTTGGAATTCCTTTTCTAGTTCTCTATGTTAGTTTTTGCTTAAGATATAGAATATAAACATTGTAAAATATAATAACAATAATAATGAAAAAAATATAATTGCAATTTGGTTGGTTGGATTGGAAAGTGGAAGTGCCATTACCTCCACCAAATTTCAAATCCCCTCACTCACATGTTTCTCACTAATGCACCAACATGCTTATCCACATTCACTATTTATTGATAATAGTCATTATTTTCAACATATAGCTTGACCATGGTAAACCATTATAACTATTACTTATTTTTTATTTATTTTGATGATTATTAACATTTGTTAAGTAGTACTTAAATGCTTAGTAGTTAGCGATATTTTATATATTGATCATGGTTCACCGACATTGATCATGGTTAACCATTATTGACCATATTAATAATTTTGACTATGTCAATATGGTTGGTTGTATTACCCATACCTAATCATATTGACCACATTAAACAATCAATTGTTAATTCCCTAACATACTACTCTCCTAACCCTATAACTTATTAACATAAAAATACCACACCCACTAACTTCAATATTAAAACTCGCTAACTACTGACTCATAAAGACACTAACCACTAAACTACCAAACTAGTATACACTATCCCCCTAACCATTGCTATGATACAAGCACTTCAGCTATGAGGTAAAACATTCACACGCCACATACACACACACACACACACATGGTTGGGCATCTAAATTGAATTAGATTAAATAGTTATAATGTCCAATACTATTGAATTTATTCTAAGGTTTGTATTTATATTTGTTTGATCATCTCAATATGGAATAGATCCAAGTTTAAGATGAAGGATGACAACTTTTAGGGATATTGATGGAAATTGTAGCGGTAGCAGTAATAGAGCTAAGAATTTATATCATTATATGATTTGGAAAATTGATGTAAACATTTTAATTATAAATGCATGGGAATTGAATTTTCTTGTTTGGAGGTTGGTGATGGTTTATATATTGTATTGTAAATGGTTGAATTAATACAATGTAAAAGAACCAAAGAGAGCAATGAAACTCTAAGTTAAGTTGGTTCTTTCTTTCATAGTTTCCAGGTTAAATTGTTGTGTGTTGTGTGTGAATTCCATTATTAATTTTTGTTTTTCTAAAGATTCATATGAATTGTTACATTTAAACAAGTTTATAAAACCTAAGGACTAAATTTGGACGGTTTTTACCAAAATATATTTGAGACGAGCATAAACTTTCTTGTGAAAGAAGTTTGGTTTAAATCCAAAATACTCAACAAGAGAGGGCTCCATACTCTAGAAAGATTGCATGATTACCAAAAGCATGATATGTTGTATTGGTAATATATCCTAAATTGAACTACAACTTTAAGTTTGATTACAATTTTATGTTTCAAATGATTTTTCAACTCTTAAATAAGGAAATATACTTGAAATCGAGAAGAAAATACAATTAAACTTGGTGGAGGGATTCATCTAGAAGTTTTCCAAGCCTCTTTTGTCAATTTTGGTAGCTCAATGGAAGATGGAAATGTTGAGTACCTTTGTGATGGTTTGCAAGGGTTACAACTCTCTAGAAATCTCTTTTGGAACCTAAAAAGGATTGTTTTCTTGATCTTTGATTTACTTGGATGGTTTGTAAGGTTTGCCTCTCTCTAGAAAGCTCCGTATGAACCTAAAATTATTTCTTTTTTTGTCTTTGATTCACTTAGGTTTTACAATTACAAAAAGATTTGTCAAAATGAAAATGAAGGTTTTACCCTAGCTAAGTTCATTTCATCATAGGTATTCATGCTTTCCAAGCCCCCTTCTATGCTCAATGAAATTGGTTGATAATAATATTGGGGGATACCAAGTTGTGGCTTATTACCTTATATATTGTGTAATGACCATTGAGATGGAAATTATTTACTATATATGGAAATTCTCAAAATTTTGAAACTTGTGACTTTGCCATCCTTCGGTTTGCTTGAATGAGCAAAATTATGATAGAATAAAGCACTAGAATATGAAGTGATAATTCTTCACATATTCACATGAATAAGGGGCATATCAACGCCTTCATTAGCACACACATGAACTTGAGAATATGGGTTAACTCATTCAATTCAAAAAAGAGTAAATTGTGCACACAATTTAGCAAGTTTAGTAAATGTCTATGCAATATAATGCTCAATTAAAGGATTAATAGTGAGTCCATGTTTATGTGAAAATTATCCAATTTCATTGAGTTTAGTGAAAGAATGTTGAACTAAAATTAATAAAAAGGTGGGCATTGGGAACTTAAAGTATAATGTGTTGTTCCAACAAAAAATGGGAGATGATTGATATTTATTCTTCATTGCTTTTCCTCGTTAGTGACATTAGTAGGGAAAAAAATTGTCATCACCATCATGAGCAAAAATTCTTAGTATTGAGTTTCCACTAGTCTAACAACCCCCCATCTTCTATTCCTATTATTCTTAAATCCAAAATCATGATGACCTACACTTCTTTGTATTTCCCAACTTATTAATCCAAATCCTTCGACAATGCACAACTATTTTTAGTGTTACATTTTATGTGTTAAGTATTTGACATTCTCCTTGAACATAGTATGGTTGAATATCCTTAAAAACATATTTGTTGCTTATCTTTGATACATGCTTCAACATAGCCACTATTTGGGTGTTTTGTAAAGCCATAGTTCTTTGAGAAGTTAAATTATGAGGCCACACAAGATGCAACTCTAACTTTGTTCACTTTTTTGTAACAAATCTAATTTGTCACAGTAATTTAGTTTAGGTTTTGTAATGAGGAGTCAAATTAGGAATTGGAATCCTTTAATCTGCTTAAATGAGCAAAATTATGATAGAATAAAGCACTATAATATGAAGTGATAACTCTTCATATATTCACATGAATAAGGGACAAATCCACACTTTCATTAGCATACAGATGAACTTGAGAATGTGGGTTAACTTATTTAATTCAAAAAAACATTATTCTCATAAACTAAAACCTGTTCTACATTATTCATTATGCTTTATACCAAATTATAGTCCTTGTAGCATTTTTTCAAATGTTTGTACTACAAGATTTTGGACAACCTTAGTACCCCAGCAAAATCTAAAACAAAATTCCCCCATGATGGCTTATCAAAATGGATTATTGAAACCATGAGTATATATTATTGATGCTATAGAGTATGTTCCTTATGTCTCAACTTTTTATAAAAGAACTTTTAAAATAACATCCTTGCTAATGTCCTCCAAAATGTTTCTACTTGCACCCGAATGAAAAATCCTTTTGTTGGAATAGAATAGTGTCATTTCACATGCCTAAAAATCAATCTAAATATTGTGAAGGGGTGATTATAGCGCTTATTGTTGAGCAATGGATAATGTCTCTTGTAGCAAGATATTATAGTGATTTAATGAATATGTTTTTTTTATTATGGTTTTATACATTATCAAAAAATTCACCAAGTCTTCATAATGTTTTACAATTTATTAAAAGATTCGCCAAGACTCTACAAGATTTTATAATTTAGTGAAAGATTTGTCAAATTTTTGCAATATTTTATAATTCAATAAAAATTTTGAAAAGACTCTATTAGATTATATAGTTTTGTGTGAGATTCGATAAAAAATGATCTATACATATTATAATATTGATAAAATAGCCTTCATATTTTCCTTTGTATCATGGGGATTCACCTATTTATTATACATACAAAATTTGGTTTGTGTGCAGTCTCCACAAATGAGAACGAATCCTCCTATTTAGCGTTGGGGAACGCCATCGAGCAGCTGAAAAAGAAAGATAGGCTTCTCAAAAGCCACTGACAGTGGCAATGAAAAGGGGGATAATATAATTCATGTATAGGGGGGTAAATAGAATCCATGTATAGGGGGGATACATACACGTACCATTTTGTTTGTATACACACAGATGTACATTATGATCCATTATTTTGTATTATGGCCATGGAATTCCATTTTTGAAAACATTATATGTACATATAATGCAAAGCAATGTTTAGATTTATATATATGGTTGATTTGATATGGGAACATGATGTGCATTATATGCCTTGGGTATTTTCTTAACTATGTTTATAGGTTTATGGCCTTGTGAAATGATGAGTTAACAAATTTTAAGGGATTTTTTCTAGTTTTGATTAATAGAGGAAATATAAGTATCAATGTTTGAATTATTTGGGCTTGGACACTTGTCTATAAGATTAACAAACTATGTATCAAGTTCTTTTCGAAACAACTAGCAATGAATCAAATTTGTTTCTCAGTTGAGTCTATTTCCCATATTCAAAAGGACCAAACAAAATAATAAATTGGCAAGTATTGCAATAGTAGAATTTCCTTGGAAATGGCTATGTTTGTATAGATAACCTAGGTTGTAGTTTATGGAGTTCCATGAGTTAATGAATCAAAGCATCTGAGATATGCTTATGTGAGGTACATAAATAACATATAGGGTTTAGGATTTAGTTCTATGTAGTTCCATGTGTAAATGAATAACCTTTGGTTTAGGGCTTAGCATGTACAACCTATGGCTTAGTGTTTAACCTATGGCTTAGTGTTTAACATTCAAAAAAAGGCAAATTATACACATGTAACTATTCATACATTACAAACAGGTAACCTAGGTTTTAAGATAACCAAGAACTTGAAGTGTAACATAGGGTTTGATTGAATTGTAACAATTTGACAATTTCTAGGTTAACCTAGCTTAGATGTTTAAGGTTTAGCATCCATATAAACACCTTGACTAGTAGTAAAAACTCCTAACCCTATTGAAATTTTCTTACATCGACAACTAAGACAAAATGCCAAGGAATAGGAACATTTGAGATTGTAACCATAAGTTGAGTTGTATTCCATTTATGTTAATAACTAGAAGATTCATTTCAAAATTGAAATTAAAGGTTTTTAAGTGATTAAGAATATTTCCTATAATATTGATGAGAAATCTACCAAGGAAGAGACAATGAGGACATGCAACCAAACATCATAAGCATGTAACTATTCATCAATTACAATAGTGTTAGATAGGGTTTAGGACAACCAAGAAATTCAATTCATAGCCTAGGGTTTAATTCAATTGTAACAATTTGATAATTTGAGTATTGTTGATTCACCTCCTAAACTTGTCTGAAAATCATTCTAACTATCCTCTTTACAATTCTAATATATACCTTAAACTACCCTAACCATACACTACCTAAATTCTTGCTGGTTGAAAATAATACGTCATAAATCAGCCACCTAAACCTCATCATTACCCTCTCATAGCATGTCCTAAACCATCATTAGACTACCCTAGAACCTTGCCCTACCATATTTACCTCATACTACAAATTTTGAGTTTAAATAATTTATTTACTGCTTCTTTTTAAAGAAAATCTAAATTTTGTTAAAATACTTATTGCTTATTAAGAAGGTGCATTGATTGGACATAAAGGGTAAATCATAATTCCATGCGATATCATACATTGGTGCTTGAAACTTGCTACAAAACACATACGAATATGAACTCTATACTGAAGATTTCAATTGACATTGGGATTAAATTTTTCACATAAGTATCTTCATTTTTCCCTCTTTAAATTCTGAGTTTTGGGGCTAATTTCACACATTGGTATTTGCATTTGTGAACATATGAAGTAGTAAGTTGATCTGGATTTATGCATGAACGAAATGAAAGAACATATACAGAATCATAATCACAAACATTTTGCGAAGATAACCGAGATACAGTAAACAAATATTCTATTAAATTGCGGAAATAGAATAGACTGTAATACAATTGCTAGAATGGCGGTAGCTATCTCTAAGAAGATATGTGGTTGCTACGATAATTCATGCCAATTTAAATACAAAATGAGGCCAAAGGGGCATATTTATAATAATAATGAGGTTCAGAACCCCAAAATTCCAAAACGTAAGCCGAGAAGATGAACCATCATAAAGTTTGCGGCCCCAAGGTGGTAAGTTGAACAGTCAACTTCCCGGGGTCAAAACGTTTGCATACGATCTCCGATTTGGGTGTTCGATAGCTCATTGGAAAGGTATATCTAAGATTTACAAATTTCCATTTTCCAAATCTATATTGATGGCAACCATTTGGCCCCAAATCGCTACAAAACTTCGTTTAGGGCCTCAAAACGGCCCCAGAAGTTTGGGACCCGAAAAATTGTAGAAAAATAACTTGGGAACTGCCACAATGGACAATTGTTTTGAGCCAGTGGAATAGGTGGGTGGCCACCAATATCCATCTGGATCAATCCTCCCTCCTTAGGAAGCAATGGTCTCCATTGCGTCGAATCCCGTATCATATCTCGAATTGTGTGTTGAGTTGATCTCCTGGTGCGACATTTGTTGAAGTGAAGAGGCTTCCTTTCTTTGACATCACGAGAAGGCTGTAATTATTGTATGGATGATTTTTTTCTATATGAGCACCTTGAATGCGTGGCCTTGCATCGTAGAGGTACTCTGATAGATGAGGAAACAATGGCTTTGTCTTCTTCTTGTGTCTGATGAGCAGAGACACCCTGTGTAGAGGGTGTGGAGGTCTCTGTGATCTTATGTTCTCCTTCAGACGCAATTGTGAAGAGGAATCATTTTCTGATGTGGGAGCTTATCTTCCTACCTTGTGAGACTTTGTTAGGTGCAACGATCTCTGGTATTCGATAGAGTTTTCCTCCCAAAGTAACAATGACACTGCGAGGCCATGACTCATATACAGCATGACGCTTCCACATATATGGTTGTCCTAAAAGAACATCGCAAACTTCAAGTGGGGCCACATCACACAGTACCTCATCTTTGAAAGGCTTGATGCCATATGGTAGGAGGCATTGTTGAGTAATGTAGATACCTCGTCCTTGGATTAGCCAACCGATGTTGTAGGGTTGCGGGTGTGGTGTTGTTGGAAGCTCCAATCTCTTGACGACTTCTGCTGAGATCAGGTTCTTTTGGCTGCCATTTTCAACAAAAAAATGTAGAGGCATTCCCTTCACCCACATTTGCGAGTGGAATAGGTGCTCTTCTACCTTTGACTCTTCAGGATTTTCTAGTTGAATCTATGCGGTAGCAACAGTGGCAATGTGGTCTGCATCAATGATCTACCTCCCAGTGTATGCAATTGTGGCATTGGGTTTGGAATCAAAATCAGGATCTAATTCTGGAGATTTGATCTCGGCTACTAATGACTGCTTTGAGCCACATTCATCAGTGTTGTGCCAAGGGATTTTATGAAATTTGCACCACTTACTAGTGTCCTTCTTTGTATTTCCATCCCCCTTCTTTGCTTGTGGCAGGGACTGGTTATCATTTTCTTTTACTGTGTTCTATGGGTTAGGGTTTCCCTTACCTTGCTTCTGCGGTGGGTGTGCAGGTCCAGAGTCTCGCTTGTTCTTTTGTCGAAATTTCTTCTCGATTTTGACAGCATACCGATAGGTGGATCCAAGTGAAGAGATGTCAAGGAAGTCCATCTCAGTTCAGATGTACCTATGTAGACCACTGCGATATTTCAGAATCAGGTGTCGCTCAGAGTCCTTGATACTCAGCTTTGTATGCAAGGTATGAAATTTGTTGGTGTACTCCGACACTGTCTGGTCCCTTTCTTGACGCAGAATGGTCCATTTTTTGTACTAGTCATCATAGTTTCCCACAGGGTAATACTGTTCCCTAACAGCATCTATGAAAAAGGCCCAAGTGGGATTTGTTTCAAACATTACAGACTTATCTGATGATTTTTTCTCACAATAAGCACCCCACCAATTTTGGACATGGGGGACTACCTTAAGGAGCACAAAGGTGATCTTTTCTCTATCAGAAAAATTGTGGACAGAGAAATACCCTTCTAGAACATTCAACCAATTATCCACGGCATCTGCATCGATATTTCCTTCAAATAAAGGGATATCGAAGTTAACTTGTACCTTAAAGGGAGTTGCATCCCCAAACCGACTGCTCATTGAAGATGCACTTGCCGTTACCGGCATTCGCAGAAGGATTTTGGCGAAACTATCCATCATCTAATTCCTCTGTCGCTCAAAGGCTTCCTCGAGCAGTGACTTGATAGGATCTCCTGCTTCGTCATTTCTCTTTTCTTCTACCATGGAAGGTCATATGGGATGGTGAGAATGATTAAGTGAAACTATTTCAAGACCAAACTCTCTATACTCAGACCTCGTCGGGGACATGCGTCGAGAAAAAATCAAAGAGCAGATTGCTCTGATACCACTGATCCGGAATTATGCGTGAACGAAATGAAAGAACATATATAGAATCATAATCACAAACATTTTGCAAATATAACTAAGATACAGTAAACAAATATTCTATTAAATTGTGGAAATAGAATAGACTGTAATACAATTGCTAGAATGGTGGTAGCTATCTCTGAGAAGAAATGGTTGTTACGCTCATTCATGCCAAGATGAATATAAAATGAGGCCAAAGGGGCCTATTTATAATAATAATGAGGGTGAGAACCCCAAAAGTCCAAAACGTAATCCTAGAAGATGAACCATCATAAAGTTTGTGGCCCCAAGATGGTAAAATGAACAGTCAACTTCCCGGGGTCAAAACATTTGCATATGATCTCCGATTTGGGCGTTCGATAGCTCGTTGGAAAGGTCTATCTAATATTTACAAATTTTGGTCAACCAAATGCATGTTAATGACAACCATTTGGCCCTGAATTTCCAAAAAAATGTCATTTAGGGCCTCAAAACGGCCGCGAAAGTTTGGGACCCGAAAAACTATCGAATAATAACTAGGGAAATGCCACAATGGATAATTGTTTTGAGTCAATGGAATAGGTGGGTGGCCATCGATCTCCATCTGGATCATAAGTAGTGCATATTAAGCCCAATAAATGTAGTTCATGTATGTGTATAGCCTAGGTATATGGCCTTTTGGTTTCTTCTTAAATTATACTAATCAATATAATGATCTAAACCTAAAGAGATCATAAAACCCTAGTTCCATCTCATAACTTGTGAACCCTAGTTATTCATACAAATTGTAGTTCATGAAACCCTAGTTGGTTTTGAATTTGTAAGTGTAGCCTAGGGTTATATGGCCTTTTGGTTAATACTTTAATGAAAACAACATATCCTCTGATATCTATACTCATGGATTTCTTATAATTCATGAAACCTTGGTTGGTTTTGCTTGTAATTCATGTACATGTGTTTCTACTTCTAAGTCATGTAGGCATGCGAACTTCCACTTGTGATCCATGTTCAACCCTATTCATGGTGTTTCATGTATGTGCATAGCCTAGGTATATGGCCTTTTGGTTTCTACTAAAATGATACTAACCAATCTAATGATCTAAACCAAAAGAGGTCATAAAACCCTAGTTCCATCTGGATGCATCCATGGAGCTGGGTTACACTTTTTGGCAAGGCGCTTTCAGAAAAAACACAAAAACGTACCTCGATCGAGCAATTTTTAAACCCTCGATCGAGGTCATAAAACCTTGATCGAGGGTTTAATAAAACCTCAATCTAGGTTTTAAGAATACCTCGATCTAAGTTTTAAGACCTCGATCTAGGTTTTAAAAAAACCTCGATCTAGGTTTTAAGACCTTGATCTAGGTTTTAAAAAAACCTTGATCGAGGTTTTAAGGTCGCGATCGAGGTACTTGTGAAAAAAAAATTATAAAAATAGGTTTAAATGGTACCTCGATCGAGGGTTTAATAAAACCTCAATAGAGGGATGTTAATACCTCGATCAAGGGATGATGAGCTTGATCGAGGGATGTTAATACCTCGATCGAGGGCCTGCAAAAGAAAGAATTAGCCCTCTTATAAGAAAATCAATGTTTCTCTGTGTCTTCTAGGGGTGTAAACCCTGCCATCCATAGCACATAACTGAGCAAAGTTCATACCGATAGATTCATCACCCAATCCTCTATCCATCGAGGTATCATGCACACGTTTTGGAATTCATATCGGTTTTTTTAATTAGTTTTAAAACTTAGACTTAGAAAACCTCACAACAACTTCAAAGCATCTCAAAGAAAAATACGCACGGTAAAAAATACACATCCAAAAATTTCTTAGAAATGCACAACCCACACATCAACGCATCCTCTTCAAAAGGGTATCTTTGGTTTTTCAATTTTTGAAAACAGTGAAAAAAAGTTGGGATGGACACACATGTGTATAAAATGATGTTGAAATCAAATGTGGTCACTTTTGAAAAATAATAAATAATTCTATATTGTGAAATAAATTAACAAAAAAAATGCAAACCATAATGCATTTTGTGTAGATCATGCTCATATATATTTTTTTTAATTATTAATGTAAGATTGAATTATTAGGGTTGGACATGAGCCACTTATTAAATTCTTCAAATTTTTAAGGTCACACACTTCATTAAATGTGAAATTTCACACATTAAATGACATCGAAATATTTTTTTTTAAATATCATTGGGAATCCAACATAATATTCTAGCATTTGTGTTTTTACGGCAAGTCAAAATTCACATGGAATATATACATTTCGAGGGCTTCTATCTAGCACATCGGTAACAATTCAGGTTTTCATTGCCAATTTTGGCCAAAAAGTGTTACCCACCTTCATGGAATCACCCATCTCATAACTTGTGAGCCTAGTTATAGTATGCAATTTGTAGTTCATGAAACCCTAGTTGGTTTTCAATTTGTAAGTGTATCCTAGAGCTATATGGCCTTTTGGTTTCTACTTAAATGATACTAACCAATATAATTTGATATTCAAACCTAAAGAGTTCATAAAACCCTAGTTTGTAGTTCCATGTCTCAATTTGTGAACCCTAGTTTTATTATGCGGGTTGTTGTATTACACTTTAGTACAAGAATAATATAGCTTGTGATCTCTAGACATGTAGTGTTTTCTTAATGCTTCAACATGTGTTTTCTTAGTGATATCTAAACACACTAGCCCATGAAAACATGAGGGAGAGGGCCACCTAGAGGTAATCGCATGCCAGGAGACCAACCGAGTCGATGGTTTGTCGATCCGACCTCAGGTTTCAAAGTTATGTCGAGTTGAAAGTCACATGAAAATGTCGTTCAGGGACAGTTGGTGACTTTTAGTCCTGGAGCGAAAAACCAAATGGAGCAGAAAAATTGCATGTTGTTGGCTCTTGCAAGTATGGATGGGAAATAATGATATGGGAACCCTACAAAAACAAGAACAGTCAATGGTTTTGCAGAGTTGACCCACTAATGCAAGAGTTTTATTGAAGGAAACTGAGCAAAACCCTAGTTTACAAAATCAATGCACAATGAAGTCACTAGGCCATGAAAACATGAGGGAGAGGGAAACCTAGAGGTAATCACATGCCAAGAGACCAACAGAGTCGACGGTTCATCGATCCGATGTCAGGTTTCTGAGTTATATTGGTTGAAAGTTGCATAAAAATTTTGTTCAGGGACACTTGGTGACTTTCGGTACAGGAGAGAAAAACCGAACGGAGAAGCAAAATTGCATGTCGTTGGATCCTATAAATTTGTATGGGAAAAGCCAATATGGGAACCCTACCAACATAGGCACGGTCGAGGGCTTTGCAAAGTTGACCCACCAATGCAAGAGTTGCATTGAAGGAAACTGAGCAAAACCATAGTTTACAAAATCAATGCACAATGAAGTCACAAGGCCATGAACAAATGAGGGAGAGGGTGACCTAGAGGAAATCACATGCCAGGAGACCAACAGAGTCGACATTTTGTCGATTTGACCTCAGGTTTCCAAGTTATGTAGAGTTGAAAGTTGCATGAAAATGTCATTCAGGGACACTTGGTGACTTTGGGTCCAAGAGCGAAAAAACAAACGGAGCAGCAAAATTTCATGGCGTTGGATCCTACAATTATGTATGGGAAAGGTCTATATGGGAACCCTACCAACACATGCACGGTCGATGGTTTTGCAGAGTTGAACCACCAATGCAAGAGTTGCATTGAAGGAAACTGAGCAAAACCCTAGTTTACGAAATCAATGCACAATGGAGTCATTGGGCCATGAAAACACGAGGGAGAGGGACACCTATAGATAATCACATGCCAGGATACCAACAGATTCAATGGTTTGTCAATCTGACCTCTGGTTTCTGAGTTATGTTGAGTTTAAATTCACATGAAAATGTCGTTCAGGGACACTTGGTGACTTTCAATTTGGGAGCAAAAAACGAAATGGAGCAGCAAAATTGCATGACATTGGCTCCTGTAAGTCTGTATGGGAAATGCCGATATGGGAACCATACCAACATAGGCACGTTCAAGGGTTTTGCATAGATGACCCACCAATGCAATAGTTGCAAGAGTTGACCCAGTAATGTAATTAAATGTACATTAATATAAAAAACAGAAAAGAAAAAAAAGTAAATTGCAACAACACAAGAGCATGTTATTTTCTGATTTATATTTGTTGGTGTCTAAATACACTGGGTTGTTTTTAGCACCTCCAATGTGAAATAGAACATGTTTGTATTTTAGGCACATAAAAGGCTAAACATTAGTACTCTCATAAGAAAATAAAGAGAACCCAATAAAAGTGTGCAAACATTAGTTATAGATAACTCACCTGAGTTTGTAGGATCGTGTTTATAGTGTCCAGTATCCTATGAATGTATTATTTCTGTGAATGGTAGCCATCAATCATAGGTTAGTACATTGGGAATAAACTAAGGTTAAATAATTGAAATTGTGCTTCATCATGCACTTTAAAGTTTAAAGAACGCATCTGACAATCTAGCCACACTAGAAAATCTAGTAACACCTGACAATGCACTCACTCAAGTAGGCCATCTCGATCATCTCTGGTGCCGATGGTCTCCATCAATACCTCGTGCTCTATATGAGGTAGCAAGTATCGTACATGTCACCTATTTTTTTTCAAAAGTGTGCACAGCCTGATTTTTATACCAACTACCAGGTTGGTGAAGTGGTATACAATAGCTCCTTGTCTATAATCCTAATATATATACCCACCTTTCCTTTTTTGTTGTGCTTCTAGTTACAAGTACTCCCATTTTATAACCATCGAGCCAGTTGGGAATTCAATATTTTCATCATCTGTATGGCTATTCCTTTATAGGACTCCCCGCCCTTATGGAGTTTCTTTAGGCCCACATCTGACTCCTTAAAACAGACTTGACTATCGAGT
Source organism: Pseudotsuga menziesii (assembly GCA_001517045.1). Lineage (NCBI taxonomy): Eukaryota > Viridiplantae > Streptophyta > Pinopsida > Pinales > Pinaceae > Pseudotsuga > Pseudotsuga menziesii. The sequence continues at coordinate 40,096 of LPNX011082929.1, read as the reverse complement.
TAACTTGTCCGTTCAAGCTCATTAAGAATATGTGAATGGGCATCCACATTGGTGGTAGGTTATCTCTTTCTCGGACCATGTGGAATAATACGAGAAAGGATCACTCTCTTTTCTACAGAATTGAGAAGAGTATTCTTAGGCATAGGTTTATCACTTTTCTAGACCTAAGGGACTAAATTTACCGAAAAGGAACACCTAGTATGAGCTCAGTTTTATCTTCTTCATGCTCTGAACCTAAACATGAAAAAGATTCCGAGTGTACTTTATGTCTTTGTCATGCTCGTTAAACACTAAGAACAAAGCATCGAGTTTATTGTTGTAAGCCCCATTTCTCCTACTCAAATGGATCTTTCCAAGTGATCCTGCTTTCCTTCACACTCGTAAAACTCAAGCTATATGCTTCTCTCGAAGGAGCGTTGGGTAGGTGGTAATTTAACCTTTTTTGGACCTCCCTAACTAAGTATGAAAAGGGTTCACCTTTTCTTCTACTAAAGTTAAGAGAGTTCTTATGTGGTATGTTTTATACTTTTCCGGCCTGAGGAGACTAAATTGGACAAAAAAGGACCCCCCTAGAGTCTTCTTTGGAATTTTCAAACTCTCTAAATGTGAAATCACCAACTGAGCATGTACTAGTTCGAGCTCATAAAATCTACGAATTAGTGACATTATTCTCTCTTCTCTTCAAGCTTGTTAAAAAATGAAGAGAAGTCCGAGTTGACTTTCCTAGACTTGTTAAAATTTAACAGGGAAGGTAAGGAAGAAGTTTTCTTTTGGTTTTTAGTTAGTGACAGCATGTCATCCTTGAACATAGCACTCTCTGTCTTTTCTGATACCCATGTCTCAGTGTTCACTTTCAGTTCAGCTATTACTTCGATTTTTTACTCCTCCTCTTGTCAGTTCTACTTGGGGAATCTGATCATGTCTCCTAAATGACAGATAAGTCTAGTTGTTCTATCTATAAAGTTAAAAGTTGCCTTGGGTCATCTCTGTGTCGTGATCACTATTCAAGGACTTAACTCAATGTCTAATCTATATCCTAATCACATCATTGTTGTATCTGTTATCACTTGTGTCTCCCTTCCTTTACCTAGTTCTAGTCACTCTTGTGATCCGTTGGAGGATCTATTGCCTTCCTTATCATAGTATGGTTCTGCATCAGCACTTCCTGATGACAAAGACCTAGATTTTTGATGATCGTACCTCAGGATTCACTTTCATTATTGGTGAATTCCTTTGCTTCAGTCGTCCATTATTACCTATTGATTGACAATTTGTTGAATCCGCTCCATGTTCGACATCAACCTACATTTATTTGCATGGCTTGGATTGTACTGGTTCTTTGGGATTGTTTATTAAAAATTGAGTTTCCTATCTATGGACTGAGTTGCGCAATACTATGTTGTACCTATTTACACAGCTTCCAAATCTTTGAAGACTCATAATTATTGTATATTGTGGCTTCACTCCACCTTTGTAATATACGTGGTCTAGTACCCATACTATATGATGTACTCAAATATTGTAAAAGAGCTAGTGTTCCAGTATATTGAACATAGCATCCTCAAATATGACTTTATATATGACATTATTATGTATTTGTTTCAGGTACTACCTCTGCTCCATTGGATTTTTGAGATCTCCAAAGATAATGATTATAGTGTATTTCAGCCATCGCTTCCCTCTGACCTCACACATCAGGAGGCATCTGTTATCAACCCAAATGGCACTTCTCCATCCGAGTGCCGACACTTCATATGTTGGTACACAAAAGGACACTTTTGGATTGAAGGCTGCCTAAACACTATAGATGGGCATGACATGAGATGCATTTACTATCCAACCAGCTTGCCATTTTACCTTTCTATATGTTGATTGTCGTACATGACTATCTCCATATAAACTCGCGTACATATGTGACTATCTTCTTTGACAACCCGCGTACTGTACGTGACTATCCTCATTGCAACCGGTGTACAGATCTGTACGCGGGTTTCCCTTATAGCAACTCGCGTGTTATACGTGGGTTGCTAGTATCAATAGTCGTGTACACATCCATTCGACATTAAAAATAATAAAACAGGATTAATGGATATTTGTTGAGCCCTAATCATTAACCAACTCAACTGTCTCAACCTACTCAACCTTTGAAACTGCTCTATTTCCCAAAGTATAAATAGAGGCCTTGGGGAGCGCATTAAGAGAATGAATCTTGGAGAGCAAAGTTATGCTGGTGGTATATCTTCAGAAGTCTTTGGAGTAGCAGAACTCAGAGTCCTTTGGTTGCAGAGGAGTCCTTGTCTCAGGCGTTGGGTTGTACACTTATCTCATTCACTATTGTTAATAAAGAGAATTCTTCTTCCAACTTTGTGTTGAGTCTCTTTCATGTATCATGGTTGATGAATATTTTTGATTAAGCACTCTATTTATTGTTTATCTAACTTGTCATATATACATGTATAAGATGGTACTTGGAGAATTTTCTCTTTGCAAGTGAAGGAGGTGCATCCCTAAAAGCTTTGGAGAGAAGTGGAGTGGGAGAAGAGAAAGCTTGGATCAACCATCATCGATGAGTTCAACATTTCTTCCTATTCCTTTTTTGTACTTTAAAGCTGATTGTCTGTAATTTTTAGAAGTACATTGGTAACCCAAGACCCTAGCTTACAAGGGTGTTTATTCCTGAACAACAAGTACTTGCATGCATAAATTACTATAGTCACCATAGCCATGCCTTATCTGCTTACCATAGTCATGTCTTATTCTCCTTTCAAGTTGACATGGAAACTTGCCCATGTGTTTCTTTTCCTCCATCAACTCAATCCTTCTACTTCTACTTCAAACCCTAGATAGAATTCGGGCTCATAAAAGGTGAGAAAGTGTCACCCAATGCCATTGACAAGCCACATATCTTTTTCCAGAGGGCCATTTCATACATGTAATACCATCAAACCCGAGGTCTTACACATGAATTAATATTTTCTATTTTGATTTACATTATGACCCACTATTTAAACCATTGATGGGAATACTTATTATTTGGAATTTTGAGATGTTATATGGTATACATTTAGGACCATTTATTCTTTTTGGGGATTTTGGATTTTGGTGTCACCATGGCACAACTTGATTATTAACATCATGATATGGTATAAGTGATATTTCAATTTTGGAGGCAGGGATGATCATACAGTTATTTTTCTAATATTTATGTTTCAATAGAATTTTATTAACATGTTTATTTCGATTTCGATATAGGTCTATGGTAAATTTATTTCTGCATATAGGTGTTTGGTAAATTATATAAGTATCACATGTCAAGGAAAAATTTGTTGACATATTATGGCGATGTAAGTTTCCCTGGAAAATCAAGTGTTTCATTTGGCGGGCAGTTTATAATAGAATCCTGACCTAGGATAACCTCTCCAAAAGAGGATGGATAGGTCCCAGTAGATGTGGGTTGTGTCGCTCTGGTGAGGACACAATTCAACACATCTTTTTTTATTGTCCCTTCATGTCTTCTATTTTTACTGGGATCTATGGGATCTACAACTATGCTCCTATGTCTTCAGGCGACTCCTTACTGGATATTCAGAATCTCTAGTTTTCGAAGCATTCTGAGCATGCATATCTCAATTACCTTCCAATTTTCGTCATCTGGAGCATATGGAAACTTCGAAATCAGGGCATATTTGAAGATATTCTGGTCTCTATCCAAGGTATCATACATCAGGTTGATTATCTTGTGCATTACTACCCTAATCCTACTAAGAAGGTTAAAATCAAGATTATTGGAGATACTCCATGCTTGTCTTTTCCCTATGGTTATTTTGATGGGGCAGAAGCTGAGTCTCAGGGTGGGCCTGGGATTTTCATAGCCATCAGCAGTACTCATTCACTTGCTTTCAAGCTCGGGTGTGGTCCTTCGATGACCACAAGGGCCGAGCTCTTGGCCTTGTGGACTCTATTATTTGTGTCAAGTGAAATGGGTATTCCTCTGAAGCACATTTATGGTGACTCCTCCGTTATCATCAACTGGAAAAATAACAAAGCAGCCCTATCCTCTATAAAGCTGAATCACTGGTGTGATAATATCAGGTCTCTTATTATGAGTTTTTTCAACTTAGACATTCATCATGTCTATAGAGAGAAAAATCAAAGAGCAGAATGCTTATCTAAAGATGCTCTTGGTTTGGCCCCTAGTCTCTGCTCTTTTTCAGAATTTGATGATGACTCTTCCTGCATGAATGGTTTTTTGCAGCTCTTTTAGAGCTAGTGCTGGAGATTAGTCTCCCTCTTCTTTGGGAAATGTGTTTCATGTATCTCTTTGAGAATTTTTAGCATGGAGGGAAGTCATCTTTGGATAAACAACTCTAGTTTCTCCTTGTGCTCCTAGTATCTAACTGATATATGTGTCTATCTGTGATCACTTTGGCCTTTTCGTTGATCTCTTTGACTTTTTCTAGGATCTTATCTTGTAGGTCCTCACCTAGTTTTTAAATGGCTCATTAACTCAGTTTTATTATTGCTATAGCTCATGTAAATACCCATTTGGGAGGCACATTTGATGCCCTTTGATTCTCTATGAATATCAAGAACAAGATTTTTTTATCTAAAAAAAAATATCACGTGTTATGTTGACACTTTTGATGCACAAGGTAGTATATTTATGATTTTGTTATCCATATTGTGTGTTTTCCTTATGGAAATCATAATCCAATGAGATGAGGTCTAGAAGGCCATGACTTGCGGGAGTTACTATTAATTCGTCAAATTATTTCCTAAATAATATCCTCACCTTTGAGTTTTCCCTAAGTATGTCAAGTCATTTCACGAAGAAACATGTTTTAACATGGATTCTTAAACCTCCTTTTTATAAAGTAAAACTTGGTAAGAAGACTTATAGAGGCTATTAATACAGACGTTTTATTCCCACCATCCCCTTCCTATGCTCCAACCTCCATGTGGAACCTACTGAACCTCCACGTTTCTTACATGAACATCATTTTATATATGATTATGTGATATATGTTCAAGGAGAAAAAACCTCAATTAATTCAGTTAGAGAATCCCTAGATGTATTATTTGTTTCTTTTGGTGTGGTTGTTAGTGATCGAAAAAATAAATATTTTGGATCGCACTCAATGATAGAGTCCTCATGGTTTGAATTGTATTCATCCTGGGTTGATCATTCATTCTTTTGATATCATTTGTGGCCTATGTATTTCCCTATCTAGGATGTGTTGATGGTGCTTATAAAATTTGCAAATGGAGCAACATTATCTTGTTGGATGATTAGTCAACCCTAGTTTAATAGGTTGTAAAAACATTTGATGATGTAAATGTGGTACAAATATGGTGAAATATGGGTTGTTAATGGTCCCAAGGAATGTTTACATCTTTCCCAAGGACAATGTGATTTGAATTGTATCCATCCTGGGTTGATCATTCATTCTTTGGATATCATTTATGGCATATGTATTTCCCTATATATGATGTGTTGATGGTGCTTATAAAGTTTGCAAATGGAGCAACATTATCTTGTTGGGTGATTAGTCCACCCTAGTTTAATAGGTTGTAAAAACATTTGATGATGTACATGTGGTCCAAATATGGTGAAATATGGGTTGTTAATGGTCCCATGGAATGTTTACATTTTTCCCAAGGACGATGTGGGATTAATTTTCATGGTGAATCACGATGCAATTTTAAGAATGAAATGGATTGTGAGGTGCTTGGAAGATTTAATCCCTTGGATAATTTTATTTGGTTACGATTTTTTAAAAACCAACATATGGACGAGATTTAGGGTAACTTCATCTTATATGTGTAATTATCTCTTCTTCACACCTTTTCCAGTTTGGAGGATCTTATATTTTAAAAATCATGTGGTCCAGTTTGAAATGTGTTACCATAAACATGTGTTGAAAGCATGCAATGCAATTTGCAGTATGATTTTAATCTAAAAGCTAAGTAGTGGAAATAAATCATATCCTAGCTAGGAGCAATAACTAAAAATTAGAGCCACATAAATTATATACTATTTGTAAGATTCAAGAGCATGTATCTTTTCCATAATGAATAGGAATATATATTCAACATGAACAAATATAAGAAAGAATAGTCCCACTCAGATTCTATCCAAGTTCTGGGACCCAAAATTAAGCAAAGTAAAAATACAGTTACATAAATGAGAAATACTTCAACCATGAAACAAATAAATCTATTCTCACATATTATTCTAGCATTAAGTAAAAACCTCATGAGTTCAAGTATCCATACACTAAAAAATAGAGCATCTCCAAATTAATAGGCTCAAAATAGGATTATTCTTGTTAGTTACTTCTCCCAAAGTTTAGAAGGGAGTTCTAAGAGAAAAAAAAAACTCATTCTTTTGCTCTTAAGAGTTTCTTTTATAACTTTCCAAAAATGAGTCTTGGGTGACTGACCCTTCATCTTCTTTGGCCACTCAGCCTACCTTATACTATTCAAATCCCTTTTACAATGATCTTGGAAAATTCAAATGTTACAATAGTTACATGAAGAGTGCCCCCCTCCCGTAGACCATTCTACTCACTTTCTCGAAAAATATGGAACTTTATTAGAACTTTTCAATATTGTAAAATGTCATGTGGGAAGTGGGCCCTTATTGGCCATGTAAGTACTAAGTTTTCCATGTGTCATATTGACCATACATCAAATCAGTGCTTTGGTGCCTTAGTAATTCCAAGGTTATCACATGATTGACAACTTCACTAGAAGTCCTTCTTTTCAAATAAATGGTAGAATTATTTAATAAATTAATTCCTTTAGTTGGGGATGAAATGTGCTCCCTTAAATAGGATTTGGTGGCCTCGGGCATGACCCCCATTATGACTTGTCTTTAGTTAATGACCTCTCTTACTTACCTTTTCTATATTCTTCTTTCTTAAGCCCATATATATCACTAAGAGAAGGAAAGTGACACCTTTCTATCACTCTTGTGGTTGCTTGATATATGTTTTGAAACTTTCCCATGGTAGTAGATATGTTATGTTTAAGTGTTGTGATTGCATACTGTTGTTATAGCTGATTTTACCACACCTGGTGAATCACACTTTTATGGCCTTCCATGTCCCTCTGCAGACTCTTTGGACCCCATGGACTTATATTATACTTTGATGTTCCAAGATCATCCCCAAAAATCACCTGTTTATACCAATACGCGACTTTTAAAACCATACTCTCTTGTATACGCAACTTTTGACCTCAAACCCACGTACATCGGGATGTATGCATAAAGACAAATATTTTTGAAGTTTTCCTCATTTGAGTCTGAATATATTGACTCTTTTCCTTCCATATGCCTTGATAACACTCGGACTCGACCCTCCATTACCTCTTTGGAGTACTATATATTGAGCCTCTTAGATACATTGAAGGAGGAGAAATTGAAGAGTAAGGAAACTATAGTCCATTGTTGCCTCACTTTTGCTTATACTTGAGTCTGCATCCCTTTGTCCCTTTGGAGCACATAGTGTTCTTCCCAAGCTTGCCTTTGCTTTATGATCTTGCTATCGAGAGATGGAGGATTGAAGTGGTGGAGGCCCAGGTGGAGGAGTCGATTTCTCTGGTTCGTAGAAGTGCCGACATAGTTTGTCACTATTGTATCTCTGTTTTATTAATATAAATATCTTTTCCTATCCAATACATGTACATTTGAATATGAATATTGAATCCATGGATGTATTTAGTTGCTTATACATGATTGATTATATATGTTAGAGTATCTCTAACACTCTTATATATATCATGGTTTCTTTGTTTGCTATTGTTGAGAGAAAATTATAAGTTCAATTGCATTGGAAAAGCTCAACAGGGATCTACTTCAACAGTCCAGAATAAGGTACGATTCTATATCCCTTAGTGTTAGATTTGCTTATTGCTCCTGCATATGGGAAAGGACTGATTTTTGGTGTCATACTGTCTATTGTGGTACCCCCAATACATTGGAAGTTTCTCTCTATAATAGAATTGGTCACTCCACTGGGGAGGTTCCTAATTGTTTTTTCTTTGGGGATTAGGTATACAATGTACTTGAATTTCTGTTTATTTCTCTATTTCTATGTCGAGTCTGGAGGTATGTTTTCCCAATAGTGTGCTGTAGGAGTAATTTGATCTTGGCTTATCAATTTTCCCTCTTTTTCTTCCTGTACGCGAGTATTTGCTTCACAGTCGCATATACACGTGGTTTTCTCCTAAATTCCTGCATATGTACGCAGGTTTACCACGAACAGTCGCGTATGCTTTTGTTTTGAGCTTTATTTGGAGGATTGAGTGTTGTTGGGTGAGTTTTGATGATTGCTGAGACTTCTTGGGTGTTGTTGGTGTCTATATATAGCATCTGTTTCTAACCAAAGACCCTTTTTTATTTATTTTAATTAGATTTTTTTATTTTCATTCATTTCTTCCTTTTTTGTTTTGGGATTAGTGCATTAGGTCTCTTTTATCTTGGTTCCTTTCCTGGATGTTTTTTGCGAGTGGTTGCAAGGTCTGAGAGTCATAGAGTTTGTTATTGCTTTTATATCTCATTGATTTCAAAAAATACAAAAATATTTTGCTTTTGCATACTTATGTATTTTTGCATCTTTGCACTTGAATTAGGTTTGCTTATTGAAATTATAGTCAGGTTTTTCATTTAGGAATGATTGCATTCTCATTTGAAGGAAAAAAATTGCATTTAATATAGTGGCATACCCCATTTTTCATTTGACAAAATTGCACTTGGCATTGTTTGTTAGGTGTGCACATTTATTTCATTGCTGAGTCATAATATCATAAGTTTCATGGCCATTTCCCTTTGAGTAATCACAACCATTAAAATCAATGCTTAATTAAAATGAACTACACATTTTTCTTTTAGAGGGTTCACCAACAAAATTAGGATTTAGAGTCTTGGAATAGTTATTTGTGAGTTAATTCTCCAAGACTACTAAACACAACAAGTAGGTGTCTGCCAGGTGAGAGAGAGAAATACTTGGTTTAATTAGTGTTTCTTAGGAATCTCCTCTTACATGGGAGTCAAGCACAAGGCAGCGTACACGATTGTGATTGGGATAGCCCTTAGTCACTTTCTGTGAGCATCAGAGATATTTACAGGATCGTATTTGTATCTAGGGGCTTTTGAGGTATCGGTTGGTGCTTTCAAGCTTTGGGCTTTGCTACCCTTTCCATACTGTCGATCTCACCTGGGACTGTCCACCTGAGCATTGGTTATATTGGGGTGGCCTTAGTTGCCTTACCTAGGTATCGCAAGGGGTACTTGCAGAGGTTATTCTGTAGGTATCCTGGCTAGGTAGGGGTCAGACAGCATAGTCGCTTTACGCATTGAAGCTATAGGCCACTATAATTGGTTACATACCTCTTCTTGTAGTGTATGGGAGTCTTAAGCCTCTCCTAGGCGAGACATACCTGCTGCATTTAGGAGCTCACATATCCTCCCCTTGGTTTGCTTGTTTTTTGACTGTATATTTTCTTAGGAGTGTGCTCTATGTATGCTAGATTTCTTAGGGTTGCGTAGTTAGGTTGAGTCTTTTTCTTTTTTTGAGTCATAGTGCATTCGGGTGTGACACCCCATCGTTTAGCAGGGCTTTCGCCTTCTATGTATCCTCCTCCTTTGGGAGAGAGAACCAGACAATACAGATGGACTACTACTCACTTTGATTCATAGATAGATCTCACCATGATTCACCATGGATCTGAGATCCCAGAGCATCTCACTTATACACCTCCTGTTTGGGAGGTTGAACCTTCAAGAACGTATGAGACTCTAGTATGGTCCGGACACCCTAGGGTTGAAACATCACATGAAGATTTATCACAATTTCTAGACTACATAAACACAGACCACTAGTATTGGTCACATAATCCAAGCGGTGAGACTCATTATGCACCCTCTAGCACTAGCACATTTAGGTATGGCATGCCAGACCTTCCTGACTTTCCTGAGACTAGTCCAACACCCAATTTCAGATCGGGTGTTGACCCTGGTGCTACGCCTGGGGGAAATTCCATTCCTTTCCAGGAGGAGAGGTTTGGTAGTACTAGTCATATTGCACCTCCCATCCCTGTGGTGGGGGTACCTTCACACACGCATCCTAGGACTAGCAATGTCGTTCCCATTCATGGAACTGATCCTAGACATGTGAATATTGGGGACACAAGTTACATCCCTTCCCATGTTCCATCGTCTTCAACACTGGTTCCTTCAAATGCATTTTTGACGACACATCCTCCTCCTAAATCACATGTTCCTTCGAGCTGGAGTTCTATCGTTAGCCATGTTTTTCCTCCGTCTACTCACACTGTAGCATCACAAGGCTATGTGCCTCCTTATGTGTCAGCAGGGTATGTACCATCTTATGGACCACCTTATGGAGCGTCTTATGGACAAACTTATGCACCTTATGGGTCTGGGTATCAACCCATTTATCAGTCTCCTAACTATGGCTTTGTAGCACCCTAGCCTCAAGGTACTCAAAACTACAATATGTCCATGCAGCCCTATATGGGTCAAATGGGAGGAGGTTACTATCCCACTGGCCAAGGCCATGGTGTTTATAACAATCAGACCTATATGAACCAACCTTATCAAGGAGCTTGGAATCAGATGGCTAAACCTAGGTTCCCTTTCCTTGCGACGTTAAATTCACATGAGTTGTTAAGATTGACAAATGACCCAGTATCTCATGATCTGGCATGGCAGGTCATTCTTGCCAAGCTTCCTTCTGACATTCCCAAGTTTGAAGGTAAGACTGGTGAAGATCCTGGTGAGAACATCATGAATTTCCACCTATGGTGCTCTTCAAGCTCATTGAATCACGATTCAGTTCGATTAAGGCTATTTCAACGCAACCTCATGGGTCCTACGATGAAGTGGAATATAGAGTTTCCTGGGGGGACTTATATGATGTTTAATGACTTAGATAAGACTTTTCTCAATCACTTTCAGCTACGCATGCGTTACGATGTCGGTACTGAACTCTTGTCGAAATTTTGGTAGGACAAATCCACCCATATTTTTTATCACATTCAAGAGCGACATAGACTGAAGAGATTGATTAAAGCCTTTATTCCACCAGAGTTCCTTTTGGAGTGGTTCCTTGAGTCTTTATTGCCTTACATAGTGAAGGATGTTTCAACATTCGTAGTGCATAATGAGGAACAAGCTATCTTCCAAGCTTAGGAGTTAGATTTGATTTATGCTCAATCTGGGCTCTTATATGAGATCATACCGAACGCACCTAGATTTAATTTTGACCCTAAGTTCAAACCTAGGCCACATGTTGATGGAATTGTTTGCTCAGCGAGTGCTAAACCTGTAGACTTGGTTACAAACCAAATGAATAAATTGTATATTAACCAACCTACGTCGAGACAAGCTACAGCTTTGTCTCATCCTACCCAAACGGCGGATGTACTTTCAGTGCAATTGTCAAACCAGAAAGGTAACCAACAACATCGATGGAATAAGAAGAAAGGTAAAAACAATCGAAAGGGTAGGAATAGGAATGGAAATACTAATCATGACAAGAACAACAATAATGCTGGGAGGGACAAGAAACCTAAACTTAAAGTTAAATTTCCTTGCAATATTTGCGGGGATGATCACCTCACTCACTTGTGCCCTCAGATAGAAGATGCCTCAAAGTTCATCGAATAGAACCCAGCAGTGTTGATGAATGCTTTACCACAAAAAAAGAATATGAACTCAAGGACTGTGGACCTTGGTAGTGCTTCTGGTGGGACTCCAAACCCATCGAACACCGTTAGTTTCCATGGTTGCATCAACATGATGTTTGCAGAAAATGTTGTGACGCGTGCTAAGGATTATGGTACATCGCAACCTAACCTAGCGAAAGAACTTTCTCCACCTGAGAGCCATTTGCATATTGAAAATACTAGCGACAAGCCTGAAGCTCCACCTCGCATTCCTAAGGGAGTATTAAAGCATTTGAGGCACAATCCTAATGCTCGAGCCTCCCAGAACTATTCTATTGTCGAGGATTTGGGCCAAACTCCTTGTGCGATGTCTACTTTAGAAGTTCTTTAGACTTTCCCTCCCCAAACGAATGCCTTGTTTTCTGCTCTTTGGGTGGCTGATGTAATATCTCCTTCGTTGATCAAATTTGAAACTCATGGAATCCAACCTCGCTTTCCTTACTATGTGTCCCTTTTGGTTCATGTAGAGTGTCTAAACAACACCATTAAGCACATAGTGATTGATAAAGGCGATGCGGCTTCCATGGTGTCTTTGGCTTGTTGGAAGGGGTTGGGTTCTCCTATGTTGTCTAAGTTAGGCACCACGTTGACTGTGTTTGACAGAAGATATTTTTGGTCGCACAGTATACTTCCTTCCCTTGAGGTCCAATTGGGAGGGAAGATCGTTGCGATCGAGGTTGAGGTGGTTGATGCACCCCTCGACTATAATCTTTTACTGGGTAGGAACTGGATTTATAACATGCAAGCGGTCGCATATTCCCTATTCTAGGTTGTTTGTTTTCCTTTGGATGGGAAAATTGTTACGATCGATCAAAGATATTTTCATAACTCTAGTTCGAAAGCATTGTCGGGAGCTTCTATCTCGGTTATCGATGATTCTCAACTGACAACTTAGAGTGTTGGGGTGGGAATGTACCCTTCATTGATGGGAACTTTTAATTGTATCGCACCCATTCTTATGATCAGTTCTACTCTTGGTAAGGCCTCAACGTCATTGAGTTCGGTCCCTTTTTCACTTCGCATATGGGGGATCCTTGGACTCTTCCTTCTCTGAGTACTTCGGGTGAAGCTTCTATACCTGTCGATATGGACATGCCGTTGTCTACAGCATTGGTGGCTTATCAAGCTAATATTGATTCTATTGTAGATTCTAGTCCTTCCTCTTCATGGACAGAGGAGGGGGACCCTTATGCACTGTCTACTTGGGCGGTTGTGTCATCTCACTCTCACGACTACTTCGATGAAAATTTTCCATCGGATGAGGCTATTCTCGAAGCTATTTCAGGTACTGAAATGCCTTGGGGAGAGTTGCATCATAGATCTTACTTTCTTCCTAAGCTTGATGATATAGGGTGTGATGACTATAAGGCGATCCTTAGCGAGAAATTTTGTAGGCCCGTGGTCTCATTAGGCTCTCCTAGAAAGTATACCGAAGGGAACATGGCCAACTTGTCACCAACTATACCTATCAATATTTATCGCATTCCTGGCAAGATTGAAAACATGTACATTGAGGCGTATTGTTCCCCCAATGAGGTTAGAGAATACACAGAGCTTATTAAAGAATTTTAAGATGTGTTCGCTTGGTTGTATGAGGAAATGTCGAGAATAAACCCTCGTATTGTCAAACATGAAATTAAAACCTATCTAGATGCTAAACCTGTTCAACAACACTTACAGGCAATGAATGCTATGAAAGCACTTGCTATTAAGGAAGAGATAGAGATTTTTCTCAAATATGGCTTCATGTATCCCATTCCCTTGACAGAGTGGATGTCAAACCCTGTTTCGGTGGATGAGAAGCAGGGAACGATTCATGTATGCACTGATTTTGGAGACTTAAATCATGCATGTCCTAAGGATAACTTCCCTACACCATTTATTGATCAGATTTTGGATGAGTGTGTGGAGAGCGAAGTTTTCTCCTTTATGGATGGTTTTTCAGGATATAATCAAATCCAGATTAAACCCGAGGACCAACATAAGACTTCCTTCATTTTTCCTTGGGTTACTTTTGCATATCAAAAGAATGCCCTTCGGCCTTAAAAACGTTAGAGCTACATTTCAATGAGCTATGACTTTCGCCTTTCACTATCTTAAAAAGATTATTGAAGTTTATTTGAATGACTTAGCTGCTCACTCTCGTATGAGGGTGCGTCATCCTTATCACTTGCATTTGGTTTTTGAAAGATGTCGTCATTGTCAAATATGGTTAGATCCTCATAAGTGCATCTTTTGCGTGAAGGTTGGTCACTTATTAGGTTTCATTGTTTCCAAGGAGGGTATATGGGTCGATCCTTTGAAGGTTGAGGAAATACTTCAATTGTCTCCCCCGCAAAATATTAAACATCTTCAGTGTTTGCAAGGTATGGACAACTTCTTGTAAAGATTATGGTCAATTTTTCCAATTTAACTAAAGGATTCATGTGTTTGTTGAAGAAAGACACACCATTTATCTAGGATGAGTGAGCTCGGGAGTCTTTTGATGCTTTGAAGAGAGCCTTGGAAACGACCCTCGTGCTTAGTTCACCCAACTATAACCATGAATTTTTTATATATGTGGTCGCGTCTCAAGAGACGATTGGTATGGTCTTGGTTCAATAGGATGAGGAGCTTCATGAGCATGTCATCTATTATCTTAGCTGAAACCTTATTGATGCAGAGCTTCATTATACCCATGTCGAGAAGTTAGCCTTAGCTACTGTCCATACGGTCCAGCGTTTGAGGCATTATATCCTTCTTTGCCAAACTTTTGTTATAGCTCACATTAATCCATTTCAATTCGTCCTCACCAGTAGGATCATAGGGGGAAAGTACAATAAATGGATTGTGATATTGCAATAATTTGACCTCAAGTTTGTTTCGACGAAATTGAAGAAGTCATTAATGTTTTTGAGCTCATCTTTAATTTTTTGAGTTTGGAAGAGGGAGAGGTTCATGACGACTCTTTCGTTGATGAGCACATTTTTCTCATTTCAACTGTGGACCCATGGTCTGGGGGAATTATTGTTTGCTTACAAACTTTGAAGGTTCCTTCTCACATCTCAAGATATGAGCGTCATCGACTACATCATGTAACGAAGAAAGGGGGTATTGAGCCAAGGAACATCTAGGATGGTTTTGAGATTGGGTCTACTTATTCTAGATCTACCCAGTCTCAGAACCATCCTAGATGTTCCTCAGCTCAATAACCCCTTTCCCTACTGAATTTCCTGAGTCTTTGTAACATCTAGGATGGTTCTGAGACGAGGTAGATATAGAATAAGTAGACCCAGTCTCAGAAGCATCCTAGATGTTCCTTAGCTCAATACCCCCGTTCTTCGCTACATGGCATAGTCGATGATGCGCATCTCATGAGAGGTGAGAAGGAACCTTCAAAGTTTACAAGTAAATAATAATTCCCCTATACCATGGGTCCGTATTCGAAATGAGAAAAATGTTCTCATCAACGAAAGAGTCCTCATGAACCTCTCCCTCATCCAAACTCAAAAAATCAGACATGAGCTCAATAGAAAATAATGACTTCTTCAATTTCACCGAAACAAAATTGAGCTCAAATTCTTGCAATATCACAATCCATTTATTGTAATTTCCCCCTATCATCCTTATAGTGAGGAGGACACACCCAAAGACTCAGGAAGACTCCCAAAGACTTAGGAAATTCAACTGGGAAAGGGGGTATTGAGCCGAGGAACATCTAGGATGCTTTTGAGACTGGGTAGATCTAGAATAAGTAGACCCAGTCTTAGAACCATCCTAGATGTTCCTCGGATCATTACCCCCTTTCTTCACTACATGACAAAGTCGATGATGCAAGACTCATCTGGGATGAGCGAGCCCAGGAGTCTTTCGATGCTTTGAAGAGAGCCTTGGCAACCACCCCCGTTCTTAGTCCACCCGACTATACCCGTGAATTTTTTATATATGTGGCCACATATCAAGAGACGATTGGTATCGTATTGGTTCAAGAGGATGAGGAGCTTCATGAGCATGTTATCTATTATCTTAGCCAAAACCTTATTGATGTGAAGCTTCATTATACCCATGTCGAGAATTTAGCCTTAGATACTATCCATGCGGTCCAGGGTTTGAGGCATTATATCCTTCTTCGCCAAAATTTTGTTATATCTCACATTAATCCATTTCAATTTTTCCTCACCAGAAGGATGATAGGGGGAGAGTACAATAAATGGATTGTGATATTGCAAGAATTTGACCTAGAGTTTGTTTCGGCAAAATCGAAGAAGTCATTAATTTTTGTTGAGCTCATGTCTGATTTTCCAAGTTTGGATGAGGGAGAGGTTCATGAGGACTCTTTCATTAATGAGCACATTTTCCTCATTTTGACTGCGAACCCATGGTATGGGGGAATTATTGTTTACTTGCAAACTTTTCACCTCTCATGAGATGAGCGTCATCGACTATGTCATGTAGCAAAGAAAGGGGGTATTGAGCTGAGGAACATCTAGGATGGTTCTGAGACTGGGTCTACTTCTTCTAGATCTTCCCAATCTTAGAACCATCCTAGATGTTCTTTGGCTCAATACCCCCTTTCCTGGATGAATTTCCTGAGTCTTTAGGAGTATGAGTCACGAGATGAGTGTCATCGACTACGTCATGTAGTGAAGAATTACCTCATTATGGATAAGAATTTGTATCCCCATGGGTTTGATTCCATTTTGCATCGTTGTTTAACTTGCAAAGAGGCTGAGGTTGTGTTGAATGATTTCCATGGAGGGGCATGTGGTGGTCATTTATTTGGGATTTTTATAGCTCAAAAATTTTTGAGAGCAGGATATTTTTGGTAGTCCATCTTTAAACATTGTGTTAATGCGGTCAAGCGGTGCCACCCTTTCTAGGTGTTTGCATGGAACATGCCCTCACATCCTTCCCCTTTGCATATGATTATCACTGTCAGTCCCTTCACTAAGTGTGGGGTCGCATTTATGGATTGCAACCCAGTTTCAGCTGGGAAGCACCATCACATTATAGTGGCTATTGACTATTTCACGAAAAGGTTAGAGGCTATGCCCACTATTAAAGTCAGTGGTGAGGGAGATGCACATTTCATGCTCAATCAGATTATCCCCTGGTTTGGTATTCTGAAGGAGCTTGTCACTGATCATGGAAGGAAATTTCAAAACAAGATGATGGCTGAGTTGTCTTTGAAGTTAGGGTATAAGCAAGAGCATTCCTCTTCTTACTATCCTCAAGTGAATGGATAGGTTGAAGCAATGAACAAGTCACTTAAGTCCATTCTCCAACAAGTCATTGCACAAAGCAAGACCAATTGGCATATCATTTTATATCCTGCTTTGTGGGCTTATTGAACCACGGGCAAGGCTGCCACTGGTTTTTCTCCATGTCAGCTTGTGCATGGGGTGGAGTCGATCTTTTCAGTTGAGTGCAAAATCCCTTTTTTGAATCTAGCTGTGGAGCTTTTACCATAGACTTCAACATTGGAAGAGCATTTGTCCCACTTGTAGCAACTTGATGAGCAATGTCGAGATGCTTTGGTGGCTCTTAAGATTAACAAGCATTGCATTAAGGCCCAGTACGATAAGTCTATTCATCCTAGGAGGTTTAGTGAAGGTGACTTGGTTCTTTTGTGGGACCAAGCTAAGGAACCCTTGGGGACAGGAAAGTTTAACCTTATGTGGCATGGTCCTTACGTGGTCAAGTGTTGATTAGAGAAAGGTTCCTACGAGTTAGTAGACTACGAAGGGACAGCTGTGGTCAAGCGTTTATTAAAAAGTATTATGCATGATTCTCAGCTGAGGCTGATTTGTTGTATATTATTGTACATTTTCATAGCTTAATTTTAGTCTTCTTGTGGTGATCAAGTTGGTTGACTTACTTCCATTTGTTGTGGAGGATGTCGATGGAATATTTGGTTTATGTAGGATTCACTGATGGTGCTAGCTGCCACACTCAAAATTCAACTTCGACTGCTTGGGTGATTTATACTCCTATGGGTCAGGTGTTTTCTTCAGGAGGTGTTTGTCTATGGCCTTCATCGAACAATATTGTAGATTATAGTTTTGTGATTTAGTTATTGTGTGATGCCATTTCACATGGTATTCACTCTCTTGAGGTATGTCTTGATTCGTAGTTAGTGGTCTCACAACTAAATGGCTTGTATCATGTTAGGGATCTGACTTTGTTATGAAGGTTCTTGCATGTAAGGTTTCTAGAACGACAATTTGAGAACATAACATACATTCATATTACAAGAAATTTTAATCAAGTTGTTGATTCATATGCAAATTATTTACTAGATTGGCATTTGTTTCATAGATGATAAAGCATTCACAAACACATTTACACATGTAAATAAATTAACTAACCATCATGAGTAGTTTTCATTCAAATGTTATTCTAAAAATGTGGTGTCATAATACATTATGTCATATACAAAAATGGGGCTTCCGAGCCACCAAAATATACTACACGATCATCATAAAAAAAAACACACCCTGGCCTCTAATCTTGGGGGGGAAGGTGTCGATCATGATAGCACACTATGGCTCTAGCTATCCAGTGGAATAGACGCACCCATGCACATGGCACACCCACCACCTGGTGCTACATGGCATCAGGAAAGTCCTCGACTTGCGCCATGGGAACTCTATGTGTCAATCGAACAAAGTTCGTGTGAAAGATTTGGAGCGTTCGCTTCGCATGCACACCCATGATCTCATCCCCTATTCCCCTCCGTCGATGATGAGGGAATCTATCTGGCCATCTAGGACCCACATCTGCATGTACATGACCAAGTATCACTATATGTCGTCACACCAAAAACATGTATTTTTTATTCCATATATCAAAAAACACAAAAAAAATTAATAATTCAAAAAACAAGTTTGAGTCGGGATTCATTACCTATCTCCCCATATGCAGAACCTAGTGGAATGGGAATGTTTGGGTCTCCATGGAATTCTATCCCCTTGTAGGAGTCATCGTCTATGGCAATGATCTGCCTACGCCACCAGAGAAAGAAGTATCTTGGGTAGGGGTTGGGCCCTCGCCCCCCTGCTAGTCTCTACATGACATTTTCCCAATGTAGCTGAGCCGGATTTTGAGCACCATGTGGGGAAATCTCAACTCTTAGGCTTAGCCCCAGCACACGCTCAAAAAATAAAGCACTCAAGATGCTTCCGAAGCCAAATTTCCTCACCCTTCCCATCTTACAGTCTGTAAGTTGTTGCTTCATATTACTCAGCAGTGAGGTACTCCAATTTTAAATGGTAGGTCGCATACACTCCACCGCATAGAACATAAACTGCCTAGAATCTTGGTGGAGGGATGCTAACCCCATTACCTTGCCAATTGCCAACAGTATGGCCTTTATCCCTAGGTTCTGGATCGAGTTTGTCGAGATTTGGCTCCCAATATTTTTTGTATCCCAGAGGCAATAAACAACAATGTATTCCTCTATAGTGATTCCGCCTCCTAACCCACGAGCTCATAGGTTCACCACTTCCCCTTTATAGGACAGTCCTGTAATGAAATAGATATCCTCAACCTCGAGGCTGCGGGGCATCCTATCCAGCAGGAATGTCTCTGAGTCAAGATCCCAATAGTATACTAGAATTTGGAGTAGCCTTGGTTTTTACCTCAAGCTACCAAGGTGCTAGAACTTGTATAGACCACAAGCCCTAAAATCTTGTTGAGCCAATAAGTCATCTTGCACGTCCCTATCAACATCTTCATGCTCATGTTCTCTCCACAAGAATTTCCAAGTTCCATTAGTTTTTTCCTTTGAATTTCTTATTTATGTCCCTATACATGAATTTTTTCAAAATAGCCGCGTACATATGTGGGTATCATTGTTTTTTCCGCGTATGTCAAGCCCTACACGCGGAAAACACTTGATTTCTGCGTGGGCAAAAACCGCCTATTTTGGGGTGGCCTAAAGTATAAAATACACCATGAAAATTAAAAATAAAAGAATGAAAATAACAGAGAGTGGCATGATGATCTCTCTGAACCAGACGGTGTGTGATTTCGTGGATGGATGCTCCCGGAATCAGCTTCTCAAGTTTTTGGTCTAAAAACACTATGTTGAGTAAATTTTCAAATGGTATGAAAACAATATTTTTTTCACTATTTTATAGAAATGTTTTTGAAAATTTTACCCACTTTCCTATAGCTTGGACCATTTTTGGACCGTTTGGCCTAATTTTTGTTGTAGGGGCCCAATTTGAGCGCGTTTTGACCGAGTTTTTGATCTGTTCATGCTTATCACAGGCATAATGTCTAAACTGACATATAGGTTAAGATTTCACATCTGCTTGCATTTTTCATAGCATTATGACCGTTTCATCTTAACCTTAGGTACAAACCCATTCCATGATGTCACAGAACCTTCATGATGCTGTTAGAAGTGACATTATGTGAATGGTAGAGCTTTCCTATACATGGGTGCCCTAGTTAGATCCTATTTTTCATTTGGTGCCCATGCTGAGATTCCTCCTTTTGGTTGTGTGAATTCATTTTTAGTCTCGCCATGTCCTTGAGCAAGAGCTTCACATTCCTATTGAAATTTACGCTGGAATTTCCCCATAAGAACTCCTTGGTATATATCAAGTTGTAATTGAATTTTATGAGTTTTTCTTTCTTGATTGAGCTTTATGTTGGCTCCCTGCTTTAGAGTTATAATCCATGTAGCCCGAGCTTGTCTCATGTCTAGCCAAGCTGATCATTTTACATATCCTTTGCAGCTTGATCACCCCTTTACCAGGAATATACCTTCCCCCAAGTGTCATTATCTTCCACATGTTTCCTTGCATTGAGCATAGGTATTTTCCACCACTGGGAACTAGTTTGCATGTCCCTAATACTCATCTCCTCCTAGCTATATACTATAAAGCACTTTTATTCCTCTTCGATCCTTTCAAAATATCTTAAAAAGTCCAAAAAATAAAAAAACATAAAAATTCAGGCATGAAAAGATATTCTCTTTGGCAGCAATCAAGTCGTGTCACCTTCCAAAAGAGCACTGTATATCACATCGGTTGGTTGGTTTATTAGTTTGACTTTAGGAGTTGTACTCGTTACTCTGAGTTTATCTCCACTGACTGGTTATGCTTCCAGTTCCCATGGAGCCTCTGTCAATGCCTCCTGTGTCACAGAGATGTCCCAGTCTTCACATCGAGTCCATGTTTCCTACCTTCAGTGACCACTTTCCTTATGCTCTTGTTCAAAGGAAGTTGAAACCTGAGTTGGCCATTCCTCAGTTATCTTGACTTTGCATGTAGGCCAATCTTGACTTTGCATGTCGGCCATACTTGGTACGGTTACTGGTTCATGCACATCTTGTTCATTGAGTTCTTCCACATTATATAGTGTTGTTGAGTACCTCGTGTTGGTTGATGGGGGATACCTTAATGCCCTCCTTCCAGTGGATTCCATTCCATCAACTTCAGATCATTTATTATGGAATAGAAGTCTAGAGTCATTTGAGTGCCTTGAGACTTACAATCATCAGTGGTAGGTTCTCTCACCATAGACAGTTTTGGGAATACATCAATGTCCCCTAATCGATGGATTCTTTCAAGTGTTCGACCTCAACACATCTATTCACACTTGTTATATTGCACTCTATACCTTGATTCCCATTTTCATTATCGGTGGGTTATCTCGTGTCTGTTAATGGTATACATCAATGACCAATAATCAGACGATGGATTACTATGTTTGACCTCGACACATCTATTCATATAGTAGGACATGTAATCATAACGGTTTGTGTAGAAGACCTTCCAGCTTGGTGGCATTCCATATATGCTACCTCCTTGATCATTCCAGTGTTCATGACATTTCAGCTCTCGTGATCTTCATTCCAAATTCCAATGTATATCAGATATCTTCATCCATCATGGAGATCTTGATTCATTGTATATTGTACGTGGCCATGACCACACATGACACTTTGTATATCATGCCTATTCATGGCCATTGTACACTTATGTATCCAGGATTGTAATATGTATTTGCAGTCACATGGAGAGATTGATCATTGTATTGTACTGATGAGTGTGGTTTTTCCACCTAGGTCTTCATTAATCTACTTCTGGAATGGATTATATAATGTATTTCAGCCATCATGTTACCCCTCTGACCTCACACATTAGGGGGCATCTGTTATAGCTGATTTTACCACACCTGGTGAATCACACTTTTATATCCTTCCATGTCCCTCTGCAAACTGTTTGGACCCATGGACTTATATTATACTTTAATGTTCCAAGATCATCCCCAAAAATCACCTGTTTATACCTATATGTGACTTTTAAAGCTATACTTGCATGTATACGTAACTTTTGACCTCAAACCCACGTACATCAGGATGTGTGCATAAAGACAAATATTTTTGGAGTTTTCCTCATATGAGTTCGAATATCTTGACTCTTGGACTTCCATATGCCTTGAGAACGCTCGGGCTTGACCCTCCATTACCTCTTTGGAGTACTATATATTGAGCCTCTTGGATACATTGAAGGAGGAGAAATTGAAGAGTAAGGAAACTATAGTCCATTGTTGCCTCAGTTTTTCTTATACTCGAGTTGGCATCCCTTTGTCCCTTTGGAGCACATAGTGGCCTTCCCAAGCTTGCCTTTGCTTTGTGAGCTTTCCATTGAGAGATGGAGGATTGAAGTGGTGGAGACCCAGGTGGAGGACTCAGTTTCTTCGGTTCGTAGATGTGTTGATAGAGTTTGTCACTATTGTATCTCTATTTTATTAATAGAAATATTTTTTCCTGTCCAATACATGTGCATTTGAATATAAATATCGAATCCATGGATGTATTTACTTGCTTATACATGATTGATTATATATTCTATAGTAGCTCTAACACACACACACACACACACACACACACACACACACACACACACACACACACACATATATATATATATATATATATATATATATATATATATATATATCATGCTTGCTTTGTTTGTTGTTGTTGAGAGCAAATTGTAAGTGCAATTACATTGGAAAATCTCAACAGGGATCTACTTCAACTGTCTGTAATAAGGTATGATTCTATATCCCTTAGTGTTATATTTGCTTATTTCTCTTGCATATGGGAAATGATTCATTTCTGGAATCATATTGTCTGTTGTGGTACCCCCAATCCATAGGAAGTTTCTCTCTATAACACTTGTTGTAAGAAAAAACTACATAGTTGTGGCATATACCATTGGGTGTCATCCTTGGGAGGTCTCCTAGTTCTTCCTTTTCTTCGTGCTACCATTTAATTAATTCTTACAAGGCCAATTGTATTCCTTCTAAAATACATTCATAATCCTTTGTATTCCCCATGATTTCATTTAGTTGAACATAGCAGTTTTGTAGTTTGTGAAGGTGATCGTACATCTAGTTGTATGTTTCAACTAGCTCCTCTTGCATAATTAAAGTGCATGCCTTGAACTTTGACAAGCTTCCAATTTCCTGATTTAATTCTACAACTTTTGTCTCGAAGGTTTTTATCTCCCTCTTATTTTTATTTATTGTATCTTCCATTTCTTCCACATTTACTTGATTGCTAATGGATAAGGCTACATTTGGTGAGGTTGCAACTCTACTGGATCGTCACTTATGTTTGAGAAAATTGGAGTCTTGGTGTTAATTTCTTAATATCAGATTTGATTTTTGTTCTCAATAATTTTTATACCCAAAATAATTACTGTTGAAATTATAAATATAAATTCATTGATATTTTTAACCAATAATGTTTCAGAAATAAACATGAAATCACTCAATTTTGAAACAATTATTTACCATGGAAAACCCCAATGGGGAAAAACCAATGTTCAAAGTTTTATTTATTATTCTTAGCTCATAGATAAAATCATAAATTTTACAACATAGGAAACTGTAACTCTGTCCCACAAAAAACCCGACACGCTAGAGAAATCAACCACTTGGAAATCAACCCCCTACATCACCCTCTATGTCAATTTATATGGATCAACATTGCATTAGCTTGTATGGCCCTTGTGTCACCGAATTGACTCCTTCATAAGAAGGTACGACCTATGCATCGTCCATTCATCCCTATGACCCACTCGTACAACACCTACATTAGTCGTACATATCTTTGCATCATGCTACAAATCAACTCTCTTGGTGATCAACCTCTCTCTCTCTAGAACTTCTCTTGCTGCAAATCTCTTCTCTTCTTCTTAGTCACTAAGTCTCTCACTCTTCTCTTTGGAAAACCTCGCTCTAAAATGATCTTGTGCTCTCGTGTGTTTTTCTCCTCCCCTTAGGTTTTCTTTATAACATATCAATAAACAAAACCCTAACGCTTAATCTCCAAAGTGATGGATGGACAAGGTTAGATATTGAGCCTCACTTAAGATCAATGGTTGTGACTTAATATTAAGTTTATTTTTAGTCATTTAAGTTAATTAATGTGCTTTTCCTAAGTTAGACTTAGGAAAGAGATATAAAAGTCACTAACTTAATAAATTGAGCAAGTACCTAGAAAGGTAATGGATAAATTATGCATGTTTGACACCTAGCCTATGCAGAAGCACCTATCTGAGCTATAATCATCAACACTTGGTTGTGACTATTAGTCTAGGGTTTCCTATGAGCTCTAGTTTTTTTTTGAAAGATTTTCTTATTTTTTGTGTCATAAACAAAGGATTCTGGTGAAGCAACTACTTCTTCCTTTGATGGATAGATGATCCCAAATCAAGCGTTGTGATGGGAAAGTTTTCCTTGTAATGGAAGTCATCAATGGAGATGTCATTGAAGAGTATCATGCTTCATCTGCAACTTGTGTGTCGAAATTTCTTTGTTTTTTATCCTTACCTCTTCTTCTTTTTCTTTCTTCCTTTGTTTTTATGAAATTTCTTTCATCCTTTGCTCCTCAACTTCCTTTAGATCCACCTCCCTTTTTCTCTATTCTTCTACAACGCTTTTGGATGATTCCCCTTGTTCATTGAGTAGTGTTTCTTACCTTTCTATATTGGGCTTTGACTGTGTAGTGGACCCTTTTCCTTTAGTCCCTAATCTATTTTCTACTTCCTCAAGTAATTGGCCCTTTTGAACACTTCTCCGTCTCTCCATAATTCATCTTTTTAAACCCAATTTTACTTTAAATAATTGTATTGGTTCTTTGATACTTTATTGGAGTCATTCTTTCTAAAGGTATTAGTGCCAAAGTGGAAAACATTATATATTGAGCCTCTTCTTTTTCATATTGCACAATATTCAAACTAAAACCTAGAATGACTAGAGGCAAGGGAGGTCATGGAGCTTTTTCTGCATTTGCCAGCATTGCACCAATTCCATTGATGTAGTATGCCCCTTCTTGGGACAACACCTTCACTATGAAAAAGAGGAGAAAGATACAAAGTGGTTGTGTGCCTCCATACATTAATAGGTAAGTCCCCATTTCTAGTACGTACCGATATCCAAAGTGTTTCCAATGCTTTGTTAGAAATACATTTTGTTGGTTCTTTGTGGATGATAGTATACAATGGCCTCATAAACTCTTCACGAATATTCACATAACTAGTAATATGACTATGCTGTTATTATACTTTACAATGGACATGAATTGGGGGATTTGTAGGGATCCATTTCCATGACATCCAAGGAATCTTTTTTGTGGCACATACTATGTGTAGGAGATATGAAGACATGAAATTACGAGGGATTTTTAGAGGTTGTTTCTCTTGAGTCAATATAGCTTGGTTTAGGTTGGTAGAAAGAATGTCTCTCCAATTGAAAGTGGTACCAAGTGACATTACTTGCCTCAATAAGAGTACGCAAGAATTTCAGAATTGTGTGGTACCTTTCTATCCATATAACCTAGCAAGCGATTTTTCCACCATTTTGTAAGAAAATATCAAATACTTTATGGGATATACGCCCATGTCCTTGATTTTAATAACCTTTTTCCCTCTACCCTCCACTTCCTCAATAGCATGTGATAGTTTTTCTATAGATGTTATAAATTCCTCTGCTATGTAAATAATTGGAAATAGGAATTTATATTCTGCATCTAGAGTGGAAAGTTGAAAGGGTGCAATGGCTCTATCATCTATGCTCTTGATCAACCTATTTTCCATGTCAACTCTAGGAAGTAGCTATAAAATGATTTCAACCCGACACGCCATTTTGATAAGATAAACCCCCATGTCATTAACATCTTTTCGGGAATGGTAAGATTAATATTAATGTTGGGTATTAATGTTTGAAAATTTGATATATCTTGCGAATTGTAAGTTGTTTCTACTTTAGTGTTATTATCTATATCACCATAATGCATTCTTGCAAAAAAAAATTCATCGTCATCACATATCATGTGCACCATCTTGTCCTTTTGTTTGGTCTTTATGAAATACATTTTTGTAATAGGATGTCATTATACTTGGTCGTTTTAATAATAGGATGCCATTAGTATTTTTTTTTTAACAGAAACAGTAAAAGAGGGTAGTATTAAACAAGTTGTGCACAGCCATTCATTACAAAATATGCAGAAACTGAGAGTTCTTGCTATTCAAAATAGAAATAACCAAAATTGGTCCAGAGGGGAGACCAAAGAACTCCACATAAGGTTTTTACATATATTCGATGGATAGTGGTAGTATATACCCTAATAAACTGCTGATTAAGTAACAAATAGAAAAACATAAACTAAGAAAGCCATTTATAAATTAGCCTCTGGGCTTCATTGGCTGGACTACCGAATCCTCCTCCATGGGTTGGACTATAACAGGGGTTTCACAGGCCTGACTGGCTTAATTCATGCTGACCAAACGCTGAATGTCCTCTTGGATTCTATCCACTTTGCCCATCATTTCTCTGAGGTTGGATTCTGTGTCATCAATCCTAGAATCATGATTGCTTATCTAGTAGGAGGTATAGCTAACCACCTCCCCCATATCCTTCACCTCTTGAACCAGTGCTTTGTTATCCATTATACCTATGGCCATCATTTCATACAAATGCCTGAGGTTTTTCTTCTGGTCTGCAATCCCTGCATTCTCATTTGTCGAGTTCATATTTCCTTGCCTAGGAGTGTAAGAGTCAAGAGCTATGCTTGAAAAACTGAGATGGAGATTCTCAACAGCACCTTCCAAATTTTGAGCCTGAGAACCATAGAAAAACTCACCAAGAGCCGAGTGGAGAATGCTAACTTCTCGCAGAAGAGAATCACAATATTCCTTACTTCTACAAGAAAGAGTGCCTATGGCTCCTTCCTTCCACCCTGAGCAATTGCAACCAAGAAACAAATTACTGCCTACTGTAAAAAACTCACCAACAGGAAGACTGAGCCCGAGACCAGAACTCAAACGCCACAGGGGTCCTCTGACATGGGGAGAGCAATTACAGGAGAAGAAGGCTGTGAGAGCAAGCCTTTCTTTAACAAATGCCCTGCAAAAAGGTAGAGAATCCCATGGAATCTCCTGAAGAACTCCCTCGTCGACGCCTGTTATTACATTCAGCAACGTCCTCTTCGGTGATAATGCAGAACGAGCAAGGTTCAGACCACTGTTCCAAGGAGCTGAGGGGTAAGAATGAAGTATGAGGGAGGCCATAATGTGAGGGATGAAAGGACCTAGAGCGTTGTGAGCTACTACAACAATAACGTAGGAAAAGACTAGAGTTAATGGCGTTGAGGATTGAGGAGAGCGGGAGCACACATGACAGTTGCATGGAAGGCGGTGGGACAAGCAATTTATGCGCCGGGGTCTTCTCAATGAACTAATGCATCATGAACAATGCGATGGGGAAAAGAAATTTTATGCCATAGTTAATTAAGGTATAGGTTTAGGGGGGGAAACGACCCCATTGAGTTATAAATGTCCTTGTGGGAGGGAAGCCCCCACATTTGCTAAGTCATTGGTAGCCACATTGTTTGAGTGAAGGATATGATAGAATTCATAATGGGGAGATAGGAGAGGGGTAGTTTTGTCATACAACCGACGACATTTTATTGAGCCCATGGTGTATCCATTGAGAATTTTATATATGACATGTCTAGAGTCGCCAAATCTCGCGACCTTGGAGAGATCAAATTCGGCGAGGATCGTTAGTCCTTGGAGAAGAGCCATCCCTTTAGCCTCATTATTAGTCCTACATCCTATTCCCCAGGAAAAGGTTTGTTCAATTTTTCCTTCAGGATCCAGAAGGATCCCTCCCGCACCTGCCACCCTAAATGCCATTAGTATTATTAGTAAGGAAAGTTGTATGGTTTTAACCAATTAGGCATGTGTTAATGTTGGTATAACAACTGGACAGTCCGTGTCCACTATTGCATAAGTACTTGCATGCAAAACTGCTTAAAATAGAATGCATAGATAGCCATGCCTTATCCAATAGCATTAGTTATGCCTTATCTTACTGTTAGCATGGTGTAGCGTGGCAATTTCATAAACTAATTTGGTATTGTATTTTGAAATTTCATACCTTGTGGTAACCTTTCCCGCCACCCGCTCGATCCTTCTGCTTCAAACCGTAGAAACCCTAGACGAAAGTCGAGAAAGAGTCATTTTTTCTAGAAACCCTAGACAAAAGTCAAGAAAGAGTCATTTTTTCAGACGGTCATTTCTTAGTCTGTGGTGTGCCTAAGATCGAGGAAGGGAAGTTTTTTGCACAAATTGAAGGTCTGTTTTCTTTTTATAAGATTTCTCTTTTCTAGATTTTTGGATTTGTATAAGCTTGATTTGCATCCTTAAGAACAGTTTATTGTTTCTGGTCTTATTAGGGTTTGTTCTAAAGAAATTCTTCGTTAGCGATGATGTGTCTGAGCTCTGGGAAGGGGAGGTTCCGCCACAGATTTTGCTCCAGGAAGGTAATTTTTTTTCTTCTAAGATTTATTTTTTCTCTGTATAAGCTCGATTATTTTGTCTAATGGATTTGCATCCTAAAACAATTTTTTTTCATGTTTCCGGTTTGTCTGTGTGGTTTGCATCAAATTGCTTTTTACTCCAAAATTTTACCAAACTTACCATTTTTCCTTCAAGATTTTAAATTAAGATTATGGGAAATTCAACGATCAAATTTGGATCCATCACTGCAATATTCGTTCTTGTTCTTCACTCTTTCAATTCATCTTTTGAATTCTTATTTTTTTATCAATTTTATCCATGCGAAAAAGCCTTCAAAATATTTTCATGCGCATCCACGGGTTGTGTTTTCACAGGTTGTGTATTTTATTTGCTATCAACAAATGTTGAGTTTAAAGTGAACATATCTCATGCTATATGTGCACCTGTTAAGACCTTAAGGAAGTATACTGATGCGATTTTTTGTTATTTGTTTTACAATAACTCAAAATCAAGAACTAATCTTTAAAACTTGAACTTGTAGGGAAGTATCATGGCAATCCAATGGAGGGAAAGAGAACATGAAATGATTGATCAGCTTGTTATAGATGAACAAGAATCATTAGATGCACTCTAAGCTTGTGGGGTGTTTGACATTTTTTTTGACTAGAAAACATAGTCAACCTTAGTTTCAAAATTCGTAGTTCTAACTATTACAAGGATCATTGGATCAACATCACCACATTTAGCCTCTCAAATATACATGTATTATGCAGTTGAGTGTTTGAGGCCGACCATATTTGATACATAACGTTTTTGAGTAATAGAAATTTGGTTATGGATCTTTTTGTTAATGTAATACCACCTTTCTCCATTTGTATTATTTCTCCCAATCATCATTAAGGGGGTGTTTTGAGCAATAGAAATTTGGTTATGGATCTTTTTGTTAATGTAATACCACCTTTCTCCATTTGTATTATTTCTCCCAATCATCATTAAGGGGGTGTTGGAATATGTAATGATCACTTGTGTTGTATTGTTGGTAATATACCATAAAAGGAATAAAGACTCTAATATTATAAAATATGGTTATCTCATATACATTACATCACATCCCAAATTTTATAAGCCTCCCACCTTTAGTATGTTTCTTGTTTGTTGATTAGTCAACCCTAATTTAATAGGTTGTAAAAGCACATGATGATGTACATGATTTGGTCCAAATATGGTGAAATATGGGTTCTTAATGGTCCCATGGGATATTTACATTTTTTCCAAGGATTATGTTGGATTGGGATTGATTTTCGTGGTGAATTGCAATGAGATTTTAATAATGAAATGGATTGTGAGGTATTTGGAAGATTTAAACCCTTGGCTAATTTGATTGGGATACGATTTTTAAGAAGCCCAACATCTGGACGAGATCTAGGATAACTTCTAGTTATGTGTAATTATTTCTTCTTCACACCTTTTCTAGTTTAGAGGAGCTTATATATAAAAAATGGTGTGGTCCAGTTATAAATGTGTTGCCAAAAACGCGTGTTGAAAGTATGCAATGCAATTTGCAGTATGATTTTAATCTAAAAGCTAAGTATTGGAAATAAATCCTATCCTAGCTAGGAGAAACAACTAAAAATGAGAGCCGCATAAATTATATATAAGACTAATAAGATCCAAGAACATGTTTTAGGAATATATATTCAACATGAACATAGATAAGAAAGAATATCCTACTTAGATTATATCCAAGTTCTGTAACCCACAATTAAGCAAGTAAAATTAGAGTTACATAAATGAGAAATACTTCACCATGAAACAAAAAAATAACTCGGAAATATATTCACATAGGTTATTCTATCATGAAGTAAAAACCATAGTGAATTCAAGTATCCATACACTCAAATCAACACACTCAAAACAATATTCTTAGTATTAGTTACTTCTTAAAAAGTTGACAAGGGATTTCCAAGAGAAAAATTCCCATTATTTTTCTCTTGAGAGTTTCTTTTATAACTTTCAAAAAATTACCCTTAGGTGACTGACCCTTCATATTCCTTAGTCACTCAACTTACCTTGGACTATTCAACTCCCTTTTACAATGATCTTGCAAAATTCAAATGTTATAATAGTTACATGAACGATGCCCACCTTGACCATTCGACTCGCTTTCTAGACAAATATGATTCAACTTTATCATAAATTTTAATATTGTAAAATGTCATTGGGGAGTGGGGCCTTAATGGCCATGTAAGCTCACCATGTGTCGTATTGACGAGCCATCAAATCAATGTGTTGGTTCCTTAGTGATTCCAAGGTTATCACATGCTTGACAACTTCACTAGAAATAATACTAAGAACTCAACCATGATCCCCATTGTGACTTGTGTCTAGCTAATGACCTCCCTTACTTATCTTTTCTATCATTATTTTTTTTTCGGCTCATCTATATCATTGAGAGAAGGAAAGTGACACATTTCTATCACTCTTGTGGAGGCCTACCATTTTGGAACATACCCATGATAGTAGATATATTATGTTGAACTATTGTGCCTACAACTTATTGTGAGAAAAAATGCATAGTTGCGGCATATATCATTGGGTTCCATCCTTGGGAGGTCTCCCAATGATTCCTTTTCTACATTCCACCATTTCATTAATTATTATAATACAAACTGTATTTCTTATAAAATGCATCCATAATCGTTTGCATTCCCCAGGATGTCATTTAGTTGAACATAGAAGTTTTGCAGTTGATGAAGGTGATCGCGGATCTAGTTGTATG
Organism: Pseudotsuga menziesii; assembly: GCA_001517045.1. NCBI lineage: Eukaryota > Viridiplantae > Streptophyta > Pinopsida > Pinales > Pinaceae > Pseudotsuga > Pseudotsuga menziesii. Next base: position 8,752 of record LPNX011082929.1, on the reverse strand, counting down.
CTTTAGTTGACTCCTCTTGTGAGTCATTGGTAAGACCCAAATGAAGCAGCCAATTTAACAAATCATACCTAAAATAGTTTGTAAGGTCAATCATGTAAGGAAGAGAATCAAAGTACCTTAGTCATGAAGAGGTAGGAACCCTTTTAAGATCAATTCTTAACCACCACACTTTCCAAAATTTTAAAAGAGGAGGTTATTTCTATCCCAACAAATTTGTAGGGAACTAGCGCATTATACATAAATAGAAACCCAAAGGAAGGTAGTCAACAATGAAAAATTATGAAATAAATAAGACTTCAAACACTACACCATCTAAAGACAATAGTAGGAATCATCACAAGCATGATAATTATGTGGATGAGGTTGACTGCAATGTGGTGCTCCTCATTTTATATGAAGCATTTTTTGTGGTCCTTACTTATGGGACAATGATGCCATTTTCTTCAAAAAGAGCACAAGCATAAGTTGGTCAAGGATAGAAAACCATACCTGATCAACATTTACTATGGAAAGTAGGGGATTTCCCCAGTGATAAAAAATCAATTCAAGAGATTAGCCAATGCAAATAAGCAACCCATAGTGATAACAAATCAATCCGATAGATTAGCCAATTCAAGTATGCAACCCATAATGAAAGTTATGAAGCCAACGGGTAATCAAGCTTGAGAAGCAAAATATTCAAATGTTAGTTTGACTCTAAAAAAATAAGTGAAGCATGGAATGCACTTAAAATGGGACTCACAAGTTTTTCTCAGATTAAGAACTTGAAAATGTATAGGTCTCATTCATAAAGGATAAAAAAAGAATAAGAAATTTGTCAAGTAGTTGTAGGTAGGCATGTGCACCTAGCGAATAAATGGAAAACTAACCAATGACACTTATGGTTAAGGACAAGCATGGTTAGGAAAGAAAAGGGGAGAATGACCTTTATGGCCAACGAGAAGCACACTATTAGGAAAGAAAAAGAGGGGCATCACTCTAATAGGGAAGATGAGAAATGTAAAAGCATTCATGTCATATCCTTGTAGAGGCCCAAAGATGTCAGGTAGAGGCCAACAAAATTGATACATGTTAGTAGAAACTCAAATATACGAGACAAATACAAACAAAATAGAGGATTAGGATTGATAACACATGAATGCATAAAATTCAAATTGAAATCCCCAAGTGACAAACATGAAATAAATTATTCTGCATTTTAAACACCTCATGTTTTATGAATAAACATTTTATCTCTTTATTTCTAAAAAAGAGATTTCTCTAGTTAAAAAATCTTTATGTGTAATGGCGTGGGAATGCTTGCAATATGTGGTTATATTTGAGTTGCCTATATAGATTTTGTCGACTATAATTGAGTTTCTTGCATAGAATTTGTTGACTATAGTTGACTCTCACAGATATTTAGTATAATACACAACTACAATTAGAGTCTTATCAAGAAACACATCACAAATCATTGGAATCGAGTTGAATAACTCATTATTCTTTAGGCACTCTGAATTCAATATTGAATCCCAATTTTTCTTGGGATCAATTTGGTTTCAAATCCGAGTTCAAGTACATATTTGGGAGAAGTGTAAGGGAGAGGAAAATTTGATGATCCTTCTTTTGATAGAAAGAGGGAAAAGGCAGACAACGAATTCACAACTAACTACTATTTCCCATCTGAAAACTCTAAGTTAATGAGTTATTCTGGGACTACAACCCCCCAAAATGGGAGGGTTGATTTGTAAAGGATCTTTATATGTTGGGTCTCCTAAGCTGTGTTGTTTTAAGCTACTAGATAGATGGTGCTAGGGTTATTTTAAAATAACGAAAGGGTTATGTTGGCATAAATGAAATGGATACACAACATGATTAACCTAGCCAACAAATAAGTAGTTGCAGGAAAATTTTATAGCCAAGAGAAAGAATATATAAGGGTAAGAAAATGAAGTAGAGCAAAGGGGCGGAGAGTAGTCAAATAGTTGCATGACACTTTTATAGCCAAGAGAAGAAGATATAAGGGTAAGAAAATGAAGAAAAGCAATGGGGGGGGGGGGGGGGGGAATTAGTCATTGTGTTGACAACCATTATGTATCTTTGAGTTGCTCGATGGACAACCATTTTGCATCTAGAAGTAGTTGATGTATCTATCACAACCATTTTGTATTTCAGAGCAATTGTTATATTGGACAACTTTTTCCTATATCATGACCAGTAAAGGGAAAAAAAATAATATTTGTTATACCCCAAGCCTTATATATGTAAGATTTATTGGCCTTAAAGTATACTAAATGGGTAGAAGTTGTGCCATTGACAAATGCCAAGGATGAATAGGTAATCTTGATTTCTATATATAAAGATATTTTCCATATTTGGGCTAGCTCTTGAAATCATTTATAATAATGGCACTACTTTAATCTTTGTAAACTAATTAGAATTTGTAGTAGGCTTGGTGCTAAACATTCAATATATTCCACTTACTACCCATCGGGACCAAGTTTAATCTACAAACAAGTAGTTCAACACGATACTAAAAAATATTATAGAGATAAACCTCACCAATGGCATACTCGACTATTGTGCACCTAATGGAATACTCAATTATTGTGCATCTAATGGACTGAATAGCACTAAGGAGCAATACTAAAAAAGATGATAGAGATGAACCTCACTAATGGCATATTCGACTATTGTGCACCTAATAGAATGCTTAACTATTGTGCATCTAATAGATTGGGTAGTAATACTAAAAAACATGATAGAGATGAGCCTCACCAATGGCATACTGGGCTATTGTGCACCTAATAGAATACTCAACTATTGTGTATCTAATGGATTGACTAGACTACTGCCAAAATAAGCATAGTTGAAACACCCTCCAGATACTTTATGTACAAGAGACAATAATGCCTCTCGATCTTAAGTTAGCTTCTTTCTAGATTGCTTTTCAAACTGAAAGTTTAAAGAAGAGTGACTTATATCAAAGGCACAATATTGGCCTTAAAAGAAGAATGCACTTAGGCAATGCAAAAACTAAAACTAGGCAAGAGGAAGTTAATAAGCATTTTGATAAAAGAGTAAAGTCTAAAACTTTTTATTGGATAACCCATCCTTGTATGGATTTTACCCATGTTGAGAAAAGAATAAATGTCATAAACTTTTGTATGGGATTATGAAATTTCATAACATCTGGTTTTCTTTATACTTGGGAAAGATTGTCTAGTTTTAACAAATGCATATCCAAATTAGGCAGGTCTAATTTTATTAAAATTAAACTTGAGTTTGGCATATCTAAATTAAGCATGTTTAGTTTTAAGAAATTAGGCGTGCCTAAATGTTGGCATAACTACAGTACACTACATCCCAGAGTGTCATCCTTCCCATCCTATGCAAGAAACACCTATGCGAGAAACACAAGGTAAATCTGCTTATGGGCATGAGCAAGTACTTTTAAATTTAGAACAATTCCAACAACATGAGGGTGAGAGTGGCCCTCTATCAACTAACCGGACATGCATCCAATCGGGGGAAGGATCTGAAGTCGGTCAAGCGTTTGAGTGAAAAGAAATTAAGCATTTCTAGTTTTAACAAATTAGGAGTGCCTAAATGTTGGCATAACTACACTACACTACAGTCCAGTCAGTGTCCATTGCATACGTACTTGTATGCACAGCTACTTAAAATACTATAGTCGATCTCCAGTGTCCACAACATAAGTAATTTGCATGCACAGATAACTACAGTCACCCTAATCATGCTTTGTCCGATTGCGGTAGTTATGTCTTGTCTTACTGTTAGCATGGTGTGGCATGGCAATTTCATAAACTTTGGTATGGTATTTTAAAATTTCATACCTTCTGGCAACCTTTCCTGCCACCGGCTTGATCCTTCTGCTTCAAACCTTGGATGAAAGTATGCTCCATAAAAGGCGATAAAGGGTCATTCAAAGGCATCGACCATTTCTGAGCTCCAGGAAAGTGAGGGCCATTTCTTCATCCAGACAACCATTTCTTCGTCAGCACTATGTGGAAAGTAAAGTTTTGGCACAGATTTCACTCCAAGAAGGTAAGTTTTGTTCTTTTCTCTGTATAAGCTCGACTTTTTGTGTGAGGGATTTGCACATGGTTGCATCCCTTTTGAAAAAAAATCTTCTTATTTACATCCTTAAAATGATTTGCACATTCTTACATACTTAAAACAATTTTTTTTTCTAAGAGATTTGCAAATTTAAAACAGTTTTTCTCACATTTAAGGTTTGTCTAGAGGATTTGCACATAATTGCATCCTTAAAAACAAGGGAAATAGCAGCAATGCTGCTTATACCTGCCTCTTAGGAATATTTTATTGTAATATTGTATATAGTTTAAAGCTAAAAGTTGATGAAATTATGAAACATTCAAACTTGCAACAATGTATTACTTGTTGCCATTGTACTTATATGTCTATGTGAGATTACTTGTGGTTTATAGGTTGTTGCATTACTTGTTACTTCTTGTAAGTGTCACTGTTTATATTTCTATGTGTATATGAATTAATTAGTTATTAAGTACGTCCTTGAAATTAAAGATCCAAAATGAGTTTACTTGTCTTTGTTAATAGGAGAGATTTTGTCACCACCAAT
>LPNX011082918.1:1582-40539 GCA_001517045.1 Pseudotsuga menziesii | reverse complement strand
TAAGGCTAATTACTTTAGTATGATGGTATTAAATTGAATAAGTTGCTTAGGAGTTTGAAATTAACAATTGAGAACCACAGATAACAAGATGAAAAATAAAAATAAGTAAGCACAATGCTGACACACAATATATATATTGAAAGAAGTAAACAAATAACCAGTTCCTTAAAATGGAGTCGCAAAATGATTAAAGGTGCTTGCATGTGCTTGGAGTGAATGTTTGGCAATTGTCTCTTTGTACGTTTTAAGTTAATATGAAAAATGAGTGGATTAAATTAGGCGAGGGGGGACTCTAGATATACCCGAGGCGTACTTGGAGTATGTCCAAAAATAAAACCTTCACGGCTACCCGCAAGGTGTTTGTGGGCTGGATGGAGTCTCGGAGACTGTGTTCATAATACACCCGTTAGGGTATAACAGAGATCGACGCCTTGAGGTCACTTTCCAGTTGTTCTCACTCCTTTGGGTATTTTTCCACCGCTTACAGTTTGTTCAAGGCGTTGGATTTTCGTTTGATGGTAGTTAATTGGGGAAAGTGAAACCTAATTAGTCTAGTCAATCACGTTGCTTTTGATGCAGCTTGACTAATCAGATGAACCACAACCAAAACATAGAGCATACACACCGAAGTCTTTGTAATTTTTAGTAAATTTTAATCAATGCATTTTTATTAGAAAGAAAACCCTCCAGGAACCTCTTTCGGTTTAAGTGGACCTAAATCAGGGAATCAAGGAGGGGTTGATTTTAATTGATTGCTTGCAAAAATTAATAGTGAATAATGAAGCAACAAAAATAAAACAAAACACAGGTTCTCTAATTAAATCTACCACAACCCTCTTTCACCTTTTGGTTCAAACAGGATTCATGGGGTAAGTATTAAAGTTAATTTGAATTTATAATATGGAAGATATGATGAAAGTAATAAAAGTGCACTATTTTGCATAAATAAAACTAATCTAGAGAAAACAATAGGAAAAATGCAAAAAAGGAAAGGACACGATTTCCCCAGGGGGGATGGGGAATGGGCTTGAAAGAGCCTATTCAAAATTATTTTTTATTACCAGCAGTTACAATATCAGAAAAATGATATAATGCCTCTTGGTTCTTATATAGAACGGACCCAAGAGCTTACAAAGTGCAAAACTTAAAGATTTTGGAAAATGGGGAGACCCCTAGGGGGTTCTGGATGGCTCAAAAGTCACTCCTCTGCTAAATATCAAGGCCTTGGAAGTTGTGAATAATACCTAAGTATTTCATCTCAAACTTTGAGGTAAGCTCCCTCTTACACTTGAAAATCAGTATTTCCTCTCCAATGAGGAAAATATCATCAACATATAGAACCAGTATCAGAGGCTAGTTCTCCATTACCTTGAAGTACAGGTTGGGATTAACATCACTCTTCAAGAAACCCAGTTTCTGAAGGTGACTATCTATTTCATCATACCAATCTCTAGGAGCTTTCTTTAACCCATACAAATATTTATTCAACTTGTAGACATGGGACTCCTTCCCATGTATCACAAAACCATCAGGCTTCTCAATGTAAACTTCTTCCTTAATCTCACCATTAAGGAAGGTAGCCTTCACATCCATCTGGTGAAGCTTCCAACCCAATACTAATGCAACCCCATTCTATTATGGGTTGTAAGGAACTGTTAATTGTCTACATATCCTTGCTTCACTACAAAACTCATTAAAGACATTTGATTTGAATTCTCCTCCATTATCATACCTTAGGGAACGGATATAACTACTTGTTTTATTTTCAACTAAGGCTTTAAACTCTTGGAATTTACAGAAGGTTTCAATATTGGATTTCATGAATTAAATCCAGGCCTTACATGAGAAATTATCAATTATTAAAACATATTAAAGGTGTCCTCTAAGGGAGGGGGTAGACATGGTTCCACACACATTTGAGTGTACAATGCCAAGGATGCCTTTAGATCTAGTATGGATGCTAGGAAATTTATTTTTCACATTCTTTCCTAAATCACAACCCCGACAAATAGAATCATGCACAAAATCAAAACTAGGAATACCTTTCACCATTCACTACATTACCATGAAGTGCTATTAAGTGGAGCTTTCTGAATCTCATATGCTAAAGATCACATGGGATGATAGTATGACTTGTCATGACTGAAATAATATTTCCTGGGACATTGTAAATTCCTCCTTCTCGAACTCCAAAATCAATAGCAGTATCAAGGTTTTGGTTCTTCAACCACAAGTATGCTTGATTCTCCATGAATATCACATGGAATCCTTTATATTCAAGGACAGAAACAAAGAGTAGGTTCTTCTTCAATCCAATGACATACAAAATTTCCTCCATATCTATTGTGTCTCATGAAATTAGCTGAAAGGATGTCAATCCAACTCCTTAGATTGAGTATGTAGAATTGTCTCCTATTTTCGCCTTTCACACATCTGGGGGGGGGGCATGGCAAAAATATTCAATCCACTCGGTGTGTCCTTGGGGGAAAGTCTCAAGTAAAGGCTGTCACCTTGTTCTTGAATCCTCTGTTTAGGCTCAACGCCTAATGAAGCCAAGGGGGGTAGACCCTATTAAGTTACTAAGGCTAATTGCTTTAGTATGATGGTATTAAATTGAATAAGTTGCTTAGGAGTTTGAAATTAACAATTGAGAACCACAGATAACAAGATGAAAAATAAACACAAGTAAGCACAATGCTGACACACAATATATATATCGAAAGAATTAAACAAATAACCAGTGCCTTAAAATGGAGTCGCAAAATGATTAAAGGTGCTTGCATGTGCTTGGAGTGAATGTTTTGCAATTGTCTCTTTGCACATTTTAAGTTAATATGAAAAATGAATCAATTAAATTAGGCGAGGGGGACTCTAGATATACCCAAGGGGTACTTGGAGTATGTCCAAAAATAAAACCTTCACGGCTACCCGCAAGGTGTTTGTGGGCTGGATGGAGTCTCGGAGACTGTGTTCATAATACACCCATTAGGGTGTAACAGAGATCAGCGCCTTGAGGTCACTTTCTAGTTGTTCTCAATCCTTTGGGTATTTTGCCACTGCTTAAGGTTTGTTTGAGGCGTTGTATTTTCACTTGATGGAAGTTAATTGGGGAAAGTGAAACCTAATTAATATAGTCACTCACGTTGCTTTTGATGCAGCTTTACTGATCGGACGAACCAAAACGAAAATGCAGAGCATATACACCGGAGTCTTTGTAATTTTTAGTAAATTTTAATCAATGTGTTTTTATTAGAAAGAAAACCCTCTAGGAACCTATTGCAGTCTAAGTGGACCTCAATTGGGGAATCAAACATGGGGTTGATTTTAATTGATTGCTTGCAAAAAGTAATAGTGAATAATGAAGCAGCAAAAATAAAACAAACCATAGGTTCTCTAATTAAATCTACCACAATCCTCTTTCACCTCTTGGTTCAATCGAGATTTGCATCCTAGCCTAGAGGGGGTGCAATTTCGAAGGAGAGAGGGACTGCAACTGCACGAGGAGTCAATCTGAGCTTGATCTGAGTCTAATTGAGTTTGACTGAGTGTAACTGACAATCAGAGTGATGATCGAACTGACACATCAACTGGTTAACTGAAACATCAACCAAACCACATCTAGATGAGCCCACACATGTGGAGGAGAGAGAGAGGGCACAAATCCCAAGGATGCATGCTATGGTGCGCTCCCTCTTCAGCCCATACCAACTCCTTCCATCAAGGTATGGTAAGCTCTAGTCAATCCAAATCCGATGAGACTGATTTCAATCAAATCAGAGCAAATCCCACTGATTTAGGAATTTCGATTTTTCTCCATTATTTAATTAATTTATCAATTAAAATAATCAATATTTGATTTTTAGGGTTTTCTGACCCGAGTGATGGGAAAATCACTCAAAACTTTGGAAAAGTGGGTTTATGGGTTTACCGAGTGCTCTGAGTTAGAAAATGAGCACCCCCATGACTGAAACTGATTTTTGAGCCCACTTTTATTACAAGAGCAATTTTTCCAATAATACTTTAAAAAAATAGCCTAAGTTTTGTGGAAAAATTAAAATCAAAAAATAAATAAAAAACAAAACCTAGGGGGACTTAGCACATGTTCATATGACTTGACCATAATGCATAGCATGTTTATACATTGAGACATAGACTCTAATAACTTCAATAGGCCTAAATGCCAAGCGGACTACCCGAACTTTGGAGGTATTGAGTGAAAAACTCAGAAATTATCAGTTGTTTATTAAACAACCAATAATAACGAAGGGAAAAAACACTATGGGCTGATCGGATTGACAAATAAAGTCCAAGAGACCGAGTCTTTTACAGACATTACCATGCTAAAACATTTTATTACAACTCCCCCAAGGGGGTATGAAAACGTGGTAGAGAAAAAAAACACTTCCCAGAAGCAAGTGTGAAGGTATTTTGAAGTTCGAACAAATCATCTTTGTCCGGTTCACTAGGATTGCTTGATAACACCGACTAAGTAAAACTTAGGAGGTAAGATCTGGCTCCAACTGGGGGACGTGTGCTTGATATGGTCATAGGGAAAGGAGAGGATATGAGAACACCAGAATCTTTGTTTTATACACCCTGTAAAAACATCTCAACTTGACAAGAAAACCTCAGTAGCACAAACTTTATAAGAAACAAAATGAACCATTAAGCTGAAAATAAATGTAACTAACTAATGAAAAAAAAGTATTATTATAGCTAAGTACAAAATAGAAATGCGAAAAGTAAATGCTCTCTTTTAAGGAGATTATTTTCCTACTCTAAGCATGATATAAAAAGGTTAGGTGTAATAAAAAATCCAATGCAACCACCTAAGAATTTTATTAACATTAAAAGTTTTGCCTTGTCTTTGGTTACCAGCCAAAGTAAAGATACTTTATTCAGAAATTGAAAACCTGCGTGATGATCCGGAATGGGTGGGATGGATGGGAAATCATAGGTATGAATAATGTCATCAAACTTCTTCCCAAACTGGTAAGTGCTTGCTCAATCTACTTCTATCCATGACTGGATAGGGTTGATATACAAATCAGAATGATGAGGAAGATTGACTACACCATCATACCAATCATCAAGGCTTACTGGATGATAACTCATTGTATAAGCCCTAAGCGACTCCAAATCATAAGGAAACTATGTATGTGAAGATGATAATTGAGATTGATAACTGCATCACATCTGTATTTTCACAACACTGCTTCTCAATGTCTTCATTATTGATACCTTTGTATAGCTCTGAATGATATGACTCTGAATGATCATATAAGAGTTTTGAATGCTCCTCTTCCATACTAGGATTTTCCCAGGTCTCCAGATCCATGCTTCCCTCTATGGAAGTATAGTAAATTGGAATTCCACAAATTTCTAAATAAACACTCCCCTTGTTGGATATAGCATAGATGGGATTCTCAATAAGATATTCACAAAATTTCCAATAGTCATCACCGCCGTCTATGCCAGATGTGATGGATTCTACATTGATGATATCAAGTTCTCTTTGTCATCATCACTGATACTGATATATGGCTTAGACTGATGATATGGATAAACTGCATGCTCCTTTTCCATATCAAAATTTCCCAATGCCACAAGGTCCATTCTCTCTCCTTTAGATATGCTACAGATAGGAGAATCAACAAAACCATCAAAATTTTATGGTTCATTATTTTCCTCATAGATTGGATTTTCCATGAATGTCCAAGACTCCTCTTCAACATCTTTGTTGGACATAAGGGAGTCTTCGTCACTTGTATCATACTCCAAGTTATACTTGTCCTCATTTTCATACTCATCTTCTTCAGAAAAATGGGAACAAGCCAGTAAACCTTCCAGACTATCATCATTATATGGAGAACAAGTAGGAGTCCCATCATGCACATTATGGTTTTCATCATGAGTTTCACTATAAGACTCTGCAATGGTTTCATCCTTAAGTAGATCTGGAGTGCAAATGTGATCATCATCACTAAAATAATCATGAAAGCATTCCCAATAATCACTATTCTCTGTTGATGTTACATGAGGAGGGTCTTCAATTTTTTTTTGAACTAATGGCTCTTCATGCACATAGTCAATAAGATCATAATGCATTTCTGAATGTTGGGTGTTGTACACCATGTCGGTACTACATATCTCAGGATATTCCGTATGAAACTCTTTCCAAGGAATTAGGTACTTCAAATTGGTCTCAATGAATGATTTAGCATCGAATAATTCAATATAATTCCCATCAAAGCCACTGCTTCAAAAATATTTTGAATAATTTTGAAAGGGAAGTAATAGATTTTTTAGGAAAACACTCATGAAGCCAACATGAAGAGTCCCCTTATAGAGAATGAGCAAACATTGCCATCATATGATCCTCATGTTGAATTTTTTTTTACTCATATGTGACAGAAAAATCATAACATGGAATCTCGCCGAGTGATCATTATCATCTCCCCGAAATCTTGGAAGGGAAGTAGATGTCATTTCACTAACGAGACGATTAGGAAAGCCAAGGATCCTGGAGAAATCAATGGGAGGACAATCACAGGAAACTCGAGCATCAATTTCTATTATCTTAATATCCATATCAAGAATAAGTTATCATGGAGAATGTCTGGAACTGAAAAATGGAGTTGAGCTTTAAATTTCACTGTTACGTGGGCTCACCTACACACAATCAATCTCAATTTTTTTTGTGAGAAACAAGAGTTTTATCCCTTCAATGGAGTCGCCATGTGAGATTAAAAATATACATTTGAGAACTCTCACAAAAATATTTTTTTCTTTTCTTTGTAAAAATAAAAACTAAAAAAGGTCAGTGGAGTCTCCAGATGAAAATTAAAGATCTACTCTAAGCATTAATCAAACAAAGTAAAAAACAAAAAATAAGAAAACAAAAGTCGTACTCCGGGAATAAATTTTTTTATCCCCAACAACGGTGCCAAAAAGTGTTGCTGCCTTTCACACACTTGTGGGGGGCGTGTAGAAATATTCAAGCCACTTGGTGTGTCCTTGGGGGAAAGTCTCAAGTCAAGGCTGTCACCTTGTTCTTGACTCCTCCGATTAGGCTCAACTCCTAACGAAGCCAAGGGGGGTAGAACCTATTAAGTTAATAAGGCTAGTTACTTTAGTATGATGGTATTAAATTGAATAAGTTGCTTAGGAGTTTGAAATTAACAATTGAGAGCCAAAGATAACAAGATGAAAAATAAACACAAGTAAGCACAATGATGACACACAATATATATATCAAAAGAAGTAAACAAATAACCAGTGCCTTAAAATGGAGTCGCAAAATGATTAAATGTGCTTGCATGTGCTTGGAGTGAATGTTTTGCAATTGTCTCTTGGTACGTTTTAAGTTAATATGAAAAATGAGTGGATTAAATTAGTCGAGGGGGGGATCTAGATATACCTGAGGGGTACTTGGAGTATGCCCCAAAATAAAACCTTCACGGCTACCCGCAAGGTGTTTGTGGGCTGGATGGAGTCTCGAAGACTGTGTTTATAATACACCTGTTAGGGTGTAACAGATATCGATGCCTCGAGGTCACTTTCCAGTTGTTCCCACTCCTTTGGGTATTTTGCCACCACTTACGGTTTGTTCGAGGCGTTGGATTTTCGCATGATGGTGGTTAATTGGGGAAAGTGAAACCTAATTAATATAGTCACTCACGTTGCTTTTGATGCATTTTGACTGATTATATGAACCACAGCCAAAGTGCAGATCATACACACTGGAGTCTTTGTAATTTTTAGTCAATTTTAATCAATGTGTTTTTATTAGAAAGAAAACCCTCCAAGAACCTCTTTCGGTCCAAGTGGACCTCAATCGGGGAATCAAAGAGGGGTTTTATTTTAATTGATTGCTTGCAAAAATTAATAGTGAATAATGAAGCAACAAAAATGAAACAAACCACATGTTCTCTAATTAAATCTACCACGATCCTCTTTCACCTTTCGGTTCAATCGGGATTCGTGGGGTAAGTATTAAAGTTACTTTAACTTTATAATATGGAAGATATGATGAAAGTAATAAAATTATACTATTTTTCAGAAATAAAACTAATCTAGAGAAAAAAATAGGAAAAATGCAAAAAAGAAAAAAATGACGCGAATCCACCCAGGGGGGATGTGGAATGGGCTCGAAAGAACCTATTTGATTTTTTTTTTTTTATTACCAGTAGTTACAATATCATAAAAATGATATAATTCCTCTTGTTTATTATACAGAACGAACCCAAGAGCTTACAAAGTGCAAAAATTAAAGATTACGGAAAATGGGGAGACCCCTAGGGGTTTCCAGATGGCCCAAAAGTCACTTTTCGGACAGCACCTCCTCCTATTTTCTTTTATAAATGCTAAAAAAAAGAAATATTATTAAACTAAAATATTCCCAAAATCACTTTGAAAGTACCTTTGGGTCAACACACTTTTAATCGAAAATAGCTAAGTTAAAACCAGTTAAAAAAGGGTGAAAAAATGAACCAAGGAAAGCAATCTTTCCTTGGGATCTTGGCTGGCCTTTTGGGAATCCAATATGATGTGCATTGATTGCTGGATTTATCCTTTAAATTATGAAAGAGAAAACTAATGCATGCAAGCTACAAATTTTCTTTAAAATGCCATGCAAAAAAGACGATTTCCCTAAAGCTAGATCTAGAATGCTTATGAAACCTTTTTAAGAACAAGATCTAGATTATGAGATTTAAGAAGATAGGTCTATGTTAAATTTCACTCTAATATGATAGATCTAAAAAAATCAAAGCTATGAACCACGTAACCAAGTAGATTTTAAATTTTAAGAGGAGAAAGAGAAGAAGGCAAGCTTGTAGCCGTGAAGATCAACAGTGGAGCTTTCTAGTGGAATGTTGAGGGAATATGCCTTTGAGAAAGTTTGGAGAAAGTGAGGAAGAAAACTAGATCAGCACCCTCTCCAATCTAGGAACCTACAACTAATCCAAAGGCTTGCCAAGATGCTTGTGAGATCTGGTTAATACATAAACATAGATATTAGAATAGCATGCATATAATCTTATAAAGCATGTTAAATCTAAATCTATAGACATGCATAAAATAAAAAGAGATATCCAATAAACTTATTAACAAATTCCTTTCCTATTAAGATCATAATAAAATTATTATCAATGTTTTAGCACTGGATCCACAATATCAAAATAAACAAGTTATGAACACAGATACAGGTTACCTCAGTGAACCATGGCAATGCTCATCCACACATAATAACATGACACCATCTTGCCTCCAAAGCTTCTCTTTATTTAAATGAAAAATATAGCAACAATACAATAGAAACAACTCTTCAATCCAAGTCTAACTAGCTTGGAAAGGAGGAAACTGTGCTTTATTTATAGAAACAACTGAAACCCTAGCCCAGAGGGGGTGCGATTTCCAAGGAGAGAGGGATTGCAGCTGCATGAGGAGTCAACCTAAGCTTGATATGAGTCTAACTGATTTTGATCTAAGTCTGACTAAGTGTAACTGACAATCGAAGTGCTGATTGGACTGACACATCAACCGGTTAACTGAAACATCAACCAAACCACACCTAGATGAGCCCACACATGTGGAGGAGAGAGAGATGGTGCAAATCCCAAGGATGCATGTTGTGGTTCCCTCCCTCTTCAACCCAGATCAACTCATTCAATCAAGGCATGGTCAACTCTAGTCAATCCAAAGCCGATGAGACTGATTTCAGTCAAATCGGAACAAATCCCATTGATTTAAGAATTTGGATTTTCTCCATTATTTAATTAATTTATCAATTAAAATAATCAATATTTGATTTTTAGGGTTTTCTGACCTGAGTGATGGGAAAATCACTCAAAACTTAGGAAACGCGGGTTTATGGGTTTACCGGGTTTTCTGAGTTAGAAAATAAGCACTCCCATGACTTAAACTGATTTATGAGCCCACTTTTATTACAAGACCAAATTTTCCAATTACACTATTAAAAAATAGCCTAAGTTTTGTGGAAAAATTAAAATTAAAAGAAAAAGAAAAAAAAAACCTAGGGGGACTTAGCACGTGTTCATATGACTCGACCATAATGCCTAACATGTTTATACATTGACACATAGACTATAATAACCTGAATAGGCCTAAATGCCAAGCCGACGACCCCAACTTTGAAGGTATTTTATCAGTCGTTTATTCAACAACCAATAATAACCAAGGGAAAAAACACTATGGGATGATCGGATTGACAAATAAAGTCCAAAAGACCAAGTCTTTTATAGACACTACCATGCTAGAACATTTTATTACAACTACCCCAAGGGGGTATGAACATGTGGTAGATTAAAAAAATACTTCCCAAAAGAAAGTCTGAAGGTCTTCTGAAGTCTGAGAAAATCATCTTTGTTCGGTTCACGAGGCTCGCTTGATAACAACGACTAAGTACAACTTAGGTGGTAACATCTCCCAATTCCACCATGCATGAAGATTGTTTCTCCTTTAGGTTTGAGAGTATACCCTTGTATCCTAACATGTGCTTGGAAGAACCACTATCAATAAGCCAATTATCTTCTCTTGTGATGATAGATATAGACAAAGCATAGACAACATAATACTCCCTTCTAGTCTCTTTCTCTTTGGGTGCATCTTTAGAGGTTTCTTCTACGACCGTGGAAGAATTAACTCTTCCTTCTTTTTTTTCCTCGCACAGAAATATCGTATGTAGTGTCCTTCCATTTGACAATAAGAACACAGAAGCTTTTATTTTTCAAAACCTTTATGGATATCTTTCTTCTTTGCATGGAAAGTCTTCTTGGGAGAAAAGGGTTTTCTCTCTATCTGGGTTCTTGCAGTGAGGGAAAGATTCTCCTCCTTAGTGCTCATCATTTTGTTATGGATTTTCCCTTCTTCTTGGATGCAGTCATGCCAAAGTATTTCTAAATTGGGATGCTCTTGTCTTACATTTACCATAGCAAGAAATGTCTTCCATGAGGATGGGAATATGTCAATGGCGGTTTATAGAAGATCATCCTCGCCCGTCTCCACACTGATGCTTTCAAGTTGTTCCCCCCAAGATATATTTGTAAAGAAGGATGATAAAGTCTCATCTATTTCCATCTTCATGTTGCACAACTTATTCTTCAAAGCCCTCTTTTTAGTAGGGGCCTTCTTCTCATAAATATTTGTGAGTGTGTCGAAACACTCCTTTGTCGTCTTCAATGGTGTGATCACCAACATGAGGTTGTCCTTCATGGAGTCATATATGATCCTATTTTCCTTTTCTTGATTCTTTTTGTAATTTTTTCTTCCTGCATTTGTAGTAGGCTCTTCGATCACGAAGGTCACAAAAGAATAAAGATCATTCTCTTCAAGGATATTGATCACCCTCCCCTTCCATGTGTTGAAGCTAGATGTTCCTTCAAGTCGATCTTCTAGTCAGACGAATATTGATGCCATTGCTTCAAGCTTTTTCTCAATGCTTCGAGATCTGCAAAGGCTTAGAGTGCTTGCAAAAATAATCTCTTTCAAGCCGTTGCTATGATACCATGTTAGTGTTTGAGAAATAAACAAATATTCTTGAACTTTTAAAACTTTAATCCACAATTACAAGGAAGATAAATCTCATAAACAATTCATACACAAGAAATCAATCTAGAAGACACATGATGTACCAGGGAAAACCCTCCACTGATCTGAAGGATATAAAACTCAACAAAAAATCTTATAGTATGGTAGATAATAGAAAAATAATGATTACAACACAATAGATGATTTCTTGAGCAGAGAGAACAAGGGAGTAGAGATCATATGGAACACTGTATATGTCTTGGCAAGTGCATAACACTTTAATAACAAGACAAATTCAGTCATACAAAGAAGGTAGAGAATGGTTGCATGATTTTGGTGCACCGGCAACACTATTAGCAATGTGAACACCGTTTCACCTTCAACCTTGCGCCCTTACTGACTTGGTGCCAAGTTGTTACAACATAATTTTCTCCCACATAGAAGATATGAACCCTCCATTAATTCACTGGTGTTAACTTCCTCAAACTGAGTTGTTAACTGTTTGAAATGAATTGAACTGAATGGAACTGAATGTAACTAAACTGAACTAAACAAAAATGAATGTAACTGAATAGAACTGAATGCAACTGAACAGAACTGAATGTAACTGAACAGAACTCAACAAAACTGAATGTAACTAGTGCTTCTTCATCAATGCCATATTCAACAACCACATTGCATAAATTAAGGAGTTGATTCCTTAATTAACTTAAACTTGTTTATCACAACTAATACTTAATTGATGTCTTGTTAATTCGACTTCACTTGGAGGTGTTTGAATTATTGAACCATTGATCTACATTCAATGAATACAATTGAAAGTTATAACTGTATAGTTGATAGGAATGAAAAATGTACACTGAACAAGACAAATTTAAGAGAAAACTAATAAGAATTGATCAGTAATTACAACATTAATCTTCATTAATTCCAACAGTATACAAAAGTTTTACAATAAGGATAATTCGAATCATGTAGATAAGATTCAAATCTACCAACTCAATCATGACTGAATGGCTAACTAGGAGTGTCTAAATCACTATCGGAGACCACTAGGATAACTCCACATGTCCAATTTAGTCTATAAATCAATTAAAGTAGTTAAACTGATGAGGTAGGTGAGAAATGATGCCTACTCTCATGCAATCATGCAAGGCTAATGCTAACTCAACTGAAATACATCCAACTGAATGTAATTGGAGATTAACTTAACATAACTGCATACCAAATACAATCAATTGATGGAGGCTGATAGTGGCACTCGGAGTGGCTTATAAAGTGTAGGGATTGGCACTAGTGGCACCAAATGGCACACTAGTGACATCATTGGCACTAGTGGAACCAATATCATGGTGGCACCAAACTCTAGAAAATGACTCCTAAGTTAGGAAAATGATCTAATAGACTATATATGGACAAGAGAGGATTATATAATCCTAACATCTCCCCTTATTCCTAACTTGGACAAGTTAGGCCTTGGAAAATAGGAAAAATGTCATCCATTACAATCTAAAAGAATTAAAAGTTGCTTAATAAACTAAGGAAAATGGGGAAATGGTGCCAATATAAAATATTCTTTAACTTTAAAAACTTTAATCCACAATTACAGGGAAGATAAATCTCATAAACAATTCATACACAAAAAATCAATCTATAAGACACATGATGTACCAAGGAAAACCCTCCACTGATCTGAAGGATATAAAACCCAACAAACAAACTTACAGTATGATAGATAATAGACAAAGAATGATTGCAACACAATAATTGATTTCTTGATCATAGAGAACAAGAGAGTAGAGAGCATATGGAACACTATATATGTCTTTCCAAGTGCATAACACTTTAATAAGAAGACAAATTCAATCATACGAAGAAGGTAGAGAATGGTTGCATGATTTTGGTACACCGACAACACTATTAGAAATGTGAACAATGATTCACCTTCAACCCTGTGCCCTTACTAGCTTGGTTCCAAGTTGTCACAACATAATTTTCTCCCACACAGAAGATATGAACCCTCAATTAATTCAATGGTGTTAAATGCATTAAACTGAGTTGTTAACTATTTTAACTAAACATAATTGAATGGAACTGAATGTAACTAAACCGAACTGAACATAACAGAATGTATTTGAATAGAACTGAATGTAACTGAACAGAACTGAACACAACTGAATGTAACTAGTTCTTCTTCATCAATTTCATCTTCAACAACCACGTTGCATAAATTAAGGAGTTGATTCCTTAATTAACTTAAAATTGTTTATCACAACTAAGACTCAATTAATGTCTTATTAATTCGACTTCACTTGGAGGTGTTTGAAGTATTGAACCATTGATCAAAGGAAATGAATGCAAGTGAAAGGTATAATTGTGCAGTTGAATGGAATGAAAAATGTACAATGAACAAGACAAATTTAAGAGAAAACTAATAAGAATTGATCAGTTAATTACAACATTAATATTCATTAATTCCAACAGTATACAACAATTTTACAATAAGGAGAATTCGAATCATGTGGATAAGATTCGAATCTACCAACTCAATCCTGATTGACTGGCTAACTAGGAGTGTCTAAATCACTATGAGAGACCAATAGTATAACTCCACATGCCCAATTTAGTCTATCAATCAGTTAAAGTAGTTAAACTGATGAGGTAGGTGAGAAATGACTCTTACTCTCATGCAACCATGCAAGACTGACTCTAACTCAACTGAAATAGATCCAACTGAATTTAACTAGAGATTATGATTAACATAACTACCTACCAAATAAAACCAACTGATAAAGGCTTTTAGTGGCACTCAGAGTGGCTCATAAAGTGTAGGGATTGGTACAAGTGGCACCAAATGGCACACTGGTGGCACCATTGGCACCAGTGGCAACAATGGAACCAATATCATGGTGGCACCAAACTCTAGCAAATTAATCCTAAGTTAGGAAAATTATCTAATAGAATATATATGGACAAGGGAGGATTATATAATACTGACACCCCCCCTTAATCCTAACTTGGACAACTAGGGCCTTGGAAACTAGGAAAAACATCACCGATTACAATCTAAAAGAATTAAAAGTTGCTTAATAAACCAAGGAAAATGGGGAAAATAGTGGCAATATAAAATATTCTTGAACTTTAAAAACTTTAATCCACAATTATAGGGAAGATAAATCTCATAAACAATTCATACACAAGAAATCAATCCATAAGACACATGATGTACCAGGGAAAATCCTCCACTGATCCAGAGGATATAAAACCCAACAAACAATCTTACAGTATGAAAAATAATAGATAAAGAATGATTACAACACAATAGCTGATTTATTGATCAGAGAGCACAAGAGAGTATAGATCATATGGAACACTGTATATGTCTTGCCAAGTGCATAACACTTTAATAACAAGAAAAATTCAGTCATACGAAGAAGGTAGAGAATGGTTGCATGATTTTGGTGCACCAGAAACACTATTAGAAATGTGAACACCGATTCACCTTCAACCTTGCACCCTTATTGACTTGGTGTGAAGTTGTTACAACATAATTTTCTCCCACATAGAAGATATGAACCCTCCATTAATTCACTGGTGTTAACTGCCTCAAACTGAGTTGTTAACTGTTTGAACTGAACTAAATTGAATGCAACTAAATGTAACTAAACTGAAATGAACATAACTGAATGTAACTGAACATAACTGAATGTAACGGAACAGAACTGAACAGAACTGAATGTAACTAGTGCTTCTTCATCAATGTCATCTTCAACAACCAAATTGCATACATTAAGGAGTTGATTCCTTAATTAACTTAAAATTGATTATCACAACTAAGACTTAGTTTATGTCTTATTAATTTGACTTCACTTGGATGTGTTTGAATTATTGAACCATTGATCTACATACAATGAATGCAATAGAAAGGTATAATTGTGCTGTAGAATGGAATGATAAATGTACACTAAACAAGACAAATTTAAGAGAAAACTAATAATAATTGATCAGTTAATTACAACATTAATATTCATTAATTCAAGCAGTATGCAATAGTTTTATAATAAGGATAATTATAATCATGTGGATAAGATTCGAATCTACCAAGTCAATCCTAACTGAATGGCTAACTAGGAGTGTCTAAATCACTATCGGAGACCACTAGTCTAACTCCACATGTCCAATTTAGTCTATCAATTAGTTAAAGTAGTTAAATTGATGAGGTAGGTGATAAAGGATGCCTACTCTCATGCAACCATGCAAGACTGAGGTAACTCAACTGAAATACATCCAATTGAATGTAACTAGAGATTAACTTAACATAACTACCTACCAACTACAACCAACTGATGGAGGCTGTTAGTGGCACTCAGAGTGGCTCATAAAGTGTAGGGATTGGCACCAGTGGCACCAAATGGAACACTGGTGGCACTAGTGGCACCCGTGGCACTAGTAGAACCAATATCATGGTGGCACCAAAATCTAGGAAATGAATCCTAAGTTAGGAAAATGATCTAATAAACTATATATGGACAATGGAGGATTATATAATCCTAACACACCCCCTTAATCCTAACTTGGACAACTTGGGCCTCAAAAACTAGAAAAAATGTCACCCATTACAATCTAAAAGAATTAAAATTTTCCTAATATACCAAGGAAAATGGGGAAAACCTAATGGGAAACCCCCCCTCAAGATAAGCAGTTAAACAGGAAAATAAGTTTTGAATAAAACTTTGTGAAAATTTTGCTACAATTTGCAGCACTTTGCAGCATCAATATAGTAGTTTGGTTCTTTTGTGCAACAACATCTTGGAACTATGCATGTTAACCTCTTCAAACTAAATTATTATGTCTGGAGGAATTTTCCTCTTTGGAAGAAAAAAAATATGCTCAACTAAATCATAAACATAGACAACTGCAAGATGAAAACTAGACCCATGTAGAGCAACTGAGATCATCTGATAAGAGAGGAAAATTTATTGATATTTCAAACCATGTGAGGACAACCCAAACAACTTATATATTGCAGCCTTGAAAAATAAAACCATGTGAGGTAAGTTCGACTCCAAGTGTTAGGAGCAAGTGTCTAGGCAAATGTCTCCATATTTACTAGTTATGTGAGGAGATGAGAATGTGATCAACTAGAAAGGTAGAGAATCCATGGGACTATGGAGAACGAATGATTGATCTCCATAATCTGTTATAGCTTCAAAAATAACTAATGATCAACAAAATATAATATCAGCAAACTCATTGGAGAAAACTAACATCAAATCCCCAACAACAATTTTGAAAAAGACTTGCGGTACTTGATTTTTCACACCAACATTGATGAGAAAAGATACAAGCATGAATGGAGGCTCTTGAAACTTAAAAATAGAACCAAATAAGGTCATATAATATACAAATAAGGTCATATCATATCCAAGAGTTTGGAACAAAGGTTCCAAGTGCCCCACTGAAATGGTAGATGCACCATTTTCTCCTTCTTCAAATTTGTATTGAGTATTGGTGCATGCAATCATTTAGGAATTTGATGGAATCTCTAGATAAAAGAGAGTGAATGGATCACTCCTAAAATTGGTTATTTATTCTAAAAAATCCAAAGTATTAATTTTCTGCACACCAACAACAACATTAGAGATTGAAAAATCAAATCTCTCTTCATTTTCTGAAACAATCACTGACAGACTTTGCACAAGATTTAAAATAAAATAATTACTGGAGAATGTTTGCATAGAATGGAAGGAGAGTTTTTCTTCAATAACAGAGATTTGAATGTCTTATTCTGGATCATCTATATGATAATATGATATATCATAGATCTCATAGACTTCCAGAGAAGCAAGAGAAGGATTCACTCAAAGGATACTTTCTTCAATTTGAATTGGCCACGTTGAAGATTCTGCTTCTTCTTCATCTTGAACAACTTGCTTTGCTGTATGAGAGGACACATAGAGTACATTATTGAACTCATCATGCCATTTTTTAATAGAACCTCTCCCATCAGATGGGATTTGAGATTCACCTCCCATATGAGTGCTAGGTCCTCGTGATAGAGTGAGAGTGGTGAAGGATTCCCCAGAGGAAACCATGTGGTTGGATGCTCCATAATGTATCAAGTAAGTCTTCATTGGAGTGAGGCCTTGTTTCATTCTGCTCTCCAGGATCAAACATCTCTACACGTTTTGAAAGGGAAATATTGTTTTGTTTAAGGAGTGTTGTCAACTAGTCGATGGTCTTCTTCATGCAATGGCTTTCAGGATGAAAGCCTCACATACATTATGGAAATATAGTATTTTATTTTCTAGAACCTCAGGCTCTATCGAAATATCTCTGATTCTATTTTGAATTCGAATCAGTCACTTTAGGCACCTTCCCCTTGTTCTTCCCTCTAGAATGCACATTGTTATATTATGACATCAGAAGATCTTTATTATTGGAGGTTTTCAACACTTCCATTTAAACCAACTATTGTTGAGTAAAGTGTTCCTATGGATAGGGTTTAAGAGGCCATCAACGTACTGGGGTTTAAAGGTGGATTCATATATTTCTACAAGTAAATATAAAAAAAGTAAGAGATTGGAATGGTTCATACCTTAGCCAAATGAAGGTTGATCCAAGAAGCCCTTCAATCTTCCTCTTACTACTCTTTCTCCAAGATACATGCAAAACAAATGTCAAATATGGAGAGTGTGAGAACCAAGACATTAATATAGGAGAAGCGAAGATAAAATGATGTGATAGATTCGGCTTGTGTGGGGAAACTAGGTTTTAAGAGGCGAAGAGACTAGGTTAGCTAGTTTTAGAAGCGGAAAATTTCAAATAATTTCAAATAATTTGAATAATTTGAATAATTTGTAGTAATTTCTTAGTTCTCACACTTTCCATATTTGACATTACATCCTAATGATGACTCCTGTTATGGATTCGAAATGTTGACCTAGTCAACTGGAAACTGTGGTTCTCCAACATCTTGTGAGACAAACCACCATAGAAATATGGCAACAGAAATTACAACCGTGTATGGAAGGGATATTTGGCAGCATTTCTGTATTCTGGAGAAATTGAGGATCAATATTAAACTGAGGGAAGGATATTTGTTGTTTCTAAAACAATGTAGAGACAGGAAGATCATTCCCACATTCTCCACCATAAAACACAATATTCCCAACAATTGGAACCATAGGGAATTCGATAGACTAAGCACAACCCTGGTAAGAAGTGAGATTAGGAGGACTTACGTAGAGCTAGACTGACTGTCCTGAGAGGCACTCGCACTTCACTTCAAACTAGCTAACGTGATAAGGAATGACCTGTGGAGAGTAGCATATGTTAGCATAGCTCTCAAAGATGTCAAATAGGAGCGTAAAGCATAGGATAATCATGAAAAGAAACTCAAAAAATTGGAATCTCGCAAGAACAAACCCAATGCTGCATCTTTGCATGGATCGAACGTTTTTAAAAAGGTGGTAAACCTCTCCAGCCATACACTTAGCGTAGCTGAATCCACGATCCTTGAGAAGGGTCTCAACTTTGTCGTAGCTCCCAAAACCATCCCCACCAAATCCATCATCTGCAGCATTGAGGATAGTATCCAGAACCTAAACTTAGTACGCAAAGAAATAATAAGACAAGATTGTGCGCTAGTTTTAATAAAAGACAAACCCCCCAAAAGAAACATCAACACAAAAGAAGAACTAGCCTTAAAATACCTTAGATCAAATGAAGACATATTTATATTGAAAATTGACAAAGGAGGAGCCACAATAGTCTTAGATAGGGCATATTACAACAATAAAGTGGTCTATCATCTCACCACAGCTGGTAGTTATAGGAAACTAAGTAAAAAACCTATTTCTAAAGTAATTAAGGATGTTAAGAAAACTATAATGAAATCAAACCTTGACGAGGTATGGAAAAAACACTTAATCCCAAATAGAGAGATCATAACTAGGATCTATGGCCTTCCCAAAATCCATAAAGAAGGGGTTCATCTTCGGCCTATCATCAACACTATAGGATCCCCCACCAATGAACTTGCCAAATATGTAGCTAAAATCTTAGGTCCCCTAGTAGGTAATATAGAGTCCTTCATCAAAGACTCGAGTGATTTTGTAAAATCAATCAAAGATGTGATATTAGAACCCAAATACATATTATTAAGATTTGATGTGGTTTCACTCTTGACTAAGACACCTTTGGATGAATCAATCATTGTCATTAAGGAGGCCACCGACCCTCACACATCTAGGTTAGCAAAAATTTGTCTTAGATCAACCTTTTTTAGTTTCCAAGGTGAATTTTATGAACAAACCACAGGGGTGGCCATGGGGTCCCCCCTTGTTAGGATTATTAATCCTCCCTTGACCATACTGTCTATTAGATTATATTTTCCTAACTTGGGAACCTTAATTCATTATTTGGGTCCACTAGTACCATTGTGTCCACTTGGCCTAATGGGGACACCTAGATTAGTTACTAGAGTGTGGGAACACTACAAGATGTTAACTGCCACTTGCTGCATGTGCATGCATTAGTTTGGGTTCTTCCTAGACCAATACCTACATTTTAGGATCAATTGGGAGTCCCAACACCAACCTCCATCAGTTAGGTGGAGTTAGAACTAGTTAGTCTTAGTTTCCCCCAGTTACATTTAGTTACTTCACAATCAGTTAGCTAGCGTTAGCAATGCATGGATAATGCATGGATGCATGGGGATGAGCGCTTTTCCTACTTACCATACTCAGTTGCATTGAGTTAACAGGATGTAACTGATTGATTGAGTTGTTGAACATCAGTAAGTTGATATTTGGACTTAGACTTTGTTAGTTACTTCACAATCAGTTATCTAGCACTAGTAATGCATGGCTAATGCAAAGCTACATGGGGAGGAACATTTTTCCTACCTACCACACTCAGTTTCACTGAGTTATATCTCACACTGATTGATTGAGTTATTGGACACCAGGGAGTTGATTTGTTGGACTCCTATATTGATTGAGAGACCATGAGTTATAGATTCAGTTAGATATAGCCAGATCCACTTGGTAGATTCAAATTGCTACCTAATGCATTCGAATTCTTCCTATTTATAAACTATTGCACATTGGATTTATTATTGTGAATGATACTATAAATTCCTGAGCAATACTTGTTTGATTCCTATGTGCTTTGTTTTGTTCAGTTTGTATCTTCATTCACCATTCTTTTACTGTAAACATTATTAGAACTATCTGCTTGAAGATCTAAATAGAATTCAAATTCTAATATGGTATCAGAGCCTTCTGAGGCATGGTTTCATTCTTGTTTATCCCCAGTGAGAAAAATCATGATTCCAACAGTTCATATGTTTTAGTGTTTTTGCAGTGAAATTGACAGGTTCTACATAGCTTGTGTTAAGCTTTGCAAGTCTTCCAGCCAGAGAAATTATGAGTTCACATACTCCTGAACCACAGACCCTCACAACTTTCAATTATCTTGATTGGAAGGTTGATATGCAGCTAGCCTTGCACAAGCATGGCTACCACAGGATCATACATGGATGGGAGGCTGAACCTTGTTAACACCTAAGTTGTACATAGTGGTTTTTTTATCAAGTGAGCCTAGTGAACCAGACAAGGATAACTTGTTTAGACTTCAGAGAACCTTTATTCTTGCTTATGGGGAGCTTTGTTGTACTATATCACATGTTCATACCCCATGGGGGAATTGTAATAAATGTTATAGCATGATAGTGTCTGTAAAAGACTCGATCTCTTAGACTTTATTTGTCAATCTGATCAGCCCAGGGTATTTTTTCCCTTGGTTATTATTGGTTGTTGAATAAACGACTAATAATTTCTGAGTTTTTCACTCCATACCTCCAAAGTTGGGGTGGTCGGCTTGACATTTAGGACTATTGAAATTATTAGAGTCTATGTGTCAATGTATAAACATGCTAGTCATCATGGTTGAGTCATATGAACATGTCTAAGTCCCCCTTGGTTTTTTCAATTTTTCAATTTTTTGATTTTTTCAGTGTTTTTAATTTTTCCAAAACTTAGGCTATTTTTTAATAGTTTAATTGGAAAAAATGATTTTGTAATAAAAGTGGGCCAAATAATCAGTTTTAGTCATGTAGGTGCTCATTTTCAAGCTAAGAGCACCATGTAAACCCATGGACCCACTATTTCCTAGTTTTGAGTGATTTTCCATCAGTCAGGTCAGAAAGCCCCAAAAAATCATTTATTGATTATTTTAGTTAATAAATTAGTGAATAATGGAGCAAATAAAAAATCATAGATTAGTGGATTCTCAGCCGATTTGATTAAAATCAGTTAGATTTGAACCAGATTGACTGGATCTGACAAATCCTTGACTGAAGGAGGTGATCAAATCATATCCAGAGTTGATCTTCAGTATCCTTTAGGGGGAATTGCACCCTCTCTCTCTCCTCCACACGTGTGGGCTCTCCTGGGAGCTCTGTGGACTGATGTGTTAGCTCAATCAAGCCCCTGATTGACAAGTAGGCTCAGTTCAGCTTTAGATCTGCATTGATTGACTCTCCATCAGCTGATTTGATCTGTCTCCTTGGGATTTGCATCCCCTGGGCTGGATCTCCTGGTTTTTGTATGAATCAAAGCACAAGCAGCCTCTTCCAGGCTAGTTAGAACTTGGATTGAGGTGCTGTTGCTATTGTATTGTATTGTTTATTATTCTGGAATAAAGAAGCTTTGGAGGCAAGATCTATGGTGTGATGCTCTTCATGTGTGGATGGTGATTGTCAAATGCTTATGAGGTATAATCTATGTTATTTATCACTGCTTTTGTTGGTTAATTGTTGACCTTGAAGGAGAGAGCTCCCTCCTGTTAGGGTAAGAGTTTATTATAGTTTGATTTATGCTCTTACTGCTGCTTGTTTCAGATCTATTGGAGTTGTATGTATTTTAAGTTTAATTGCATGCTTTCCAATTATCTCTTCCAGTAGCACCTATGTTTTAACCATATGTTTGTGCAAGGATTTGCAAGTTGCAGGTGATATCACTTGTAGAAGAGGTTGAGCTGGTTTGCATCTTCTTCATCTTCAATATCTTCTGAATGGCATATTCCCTCAGTGTTCCACCAAAGTAGAATCCAAAGCCCAACATTCCCAGGCTTCCAACACTCTTTCTTTCTCTTCCTCCTTCAAAATCTTAATTTCTTTTCAAATTGGTTACTTTTAAAGAATCTTATTGCTTAGATATATCTCACAAAGAAAATTAAATATAGATCTAGTTAGTAAGATCCTTTCTTAAGTTTAGATCTCAGTTCCATTTTGCATATAAAGTCATATTTTAAGAGATCTAGTTGAAATTATCCTCTTTTTTGCAAGCATTTTAAAGAAAATTTGTAGCTTGCTTTTAAGGTATTTTCCTTTGCCGTACTTCAAAGTTTCATATTATACAATAAAAGTGCACATCTCATTGGCTTCCCAAATAGAAAGCCAATATCCCAAGGAAAGCTTGCTTTCCTTGGTTCCATTTTTGCAAAACTAGATTACCCCAACTTAACAAATTTTTACTTAGTTTTTTTTTGGTAACTAATGTGGTGACCCAAAATACTTTTAAAGTGTGTTTGGGCACATTTGATTTTAATTGCTCACTATTTTTTAGCAGGTCTAACAAAAAAGAGAAGGAGACTCTGCCCAATTTCCGACTCTTGGACGAACTAGAGCTTCCCGGAAGCTTCCCCCACCGTTGTGTTTTAATTCTAGCTTGTTACAAGCTTGTTGTAATCCTTTGGATCCCAGATAACAAGGACCAAAGTGCATCAATTTCAATTTTCTGATATTTTAAATCGCTGCTAATAAAAGCAAAATATATTTTCGAATAGGCTCTTTCGAGCCTATTCACCATCCCCCTTGGGGGGATTTGCGTCCGTGTCATTTTTGGCTTTTCGTTCATCTTTTTTCAATCTAGCATAGTACTAATCTGTAGGGTAGTATAATTTTATTTAAAATCATTTCCATATTCCATTTCTATTGGTTTCAAAGTAACTTTAATACTTATCCCACGAGCCTCCTTTTGAGCCGAAAGGTGAAGAAAGGTTCGTGGTAGTCTAATTAGAAAATTGTGGTTTGCTTATATTTTTATGTTTCATTTGCTATCATAATTTCTTTAAGTAACCATAATAAAATCAGCCCCTCCTTGATTCCCTGAGGCATTTTCTTTTTAATAAGAACACCTTGTCTAAAATTTACTAAAATTGACAAGACTTCGGTGTGTATGCTCTGCACTTGGCTGCGGTTCGTCCGATCAGTCAAGCTGCATCAAAAGAAATTCAGTGACTAGAATAATTAGGATTCACTCTCCCAAATTGACAAACCATCAGGTGAAAATCCAACACCTCGATCAAACCATTACGGTGGCAAAATACCCAAAGGAAGCGGGATCTCCTGAAAAGTGACCTCAGGGCGCCGATCTCTATTACACCTGCGGGTGCATTATGAACAATAGCCTTAGAGACTCCATTCAGCCCACATATTCCTTGCGGGTAGCCGTGATGGTTTTGTTTTGGACATACTCCAAGTACTCTCGGGTATATCTGGAGTCCCCCCCCCCCACTTTCGCCTAATTTTAATCAACTCATATTTCACATTAACTTAAAACGTACCAAGAGGCAATCGCAAAACATTCACTCCAAGCACATGCAAGTATATTGATTATCTTTTGACTCCATTTTAAGGCACTAGTTATTTTCTTATTATATATTGTGTCTCAACTTTGTGCTTTCGTGCGCTCTTTTTGTATCTTGTCATCTATGGTTGTTTATGGTTAAATTTCAAACTCCTAAGTAACTCATTCAGTTTAACATCACCATACTAAATAATTTTGCCTTAGTAACTTAATAGGGTCTACCCCCCTTGGCTTCGTTAGGAGTTGGGCCTAAATGGAGGAGTCAAGAACAAGGTGACAGCCTTGACTCGAGACTTGCCCCCAAGGACACACCGAGTGGCTTGAAGATTTCTGCCACGTGACCCAGGTGTGTGAAAGGTGACGACACTTTTTGGCGCCATTGCCGGGGATAAGTATTTTTATTCTCGAGTACAACTTTTGTTTTCTTCCTTTTTGTTTTTGCTTTGTTTTATGAATGCTTAGAGTAGATCTTTAATTTTCATCTGACGACTCCACTGACTTTTTTTCCATTTTTTATTTTTACAAAGAAAAACAAAAAAACTTTTTGTGAAAAGATTTTTAAATGCTTATTTTTCTTTTTCACATGGCCACTCCATTGAAGGGATAAAAACCTGTTATCTCATAAACTTGTGAAGTTTTGTTGTGTGTAGATGAGCCCATGCGAAATGTTAAAACCTTTAAAGCTCATTACTTGATGGCTCCACCTTTTCAGTACAAGGTTTAATGGTTATATCAAATGCATACTATTAATTTTTGATATGGATGAATTAAAGGAGAAATATGGTGCCTAGATAACTGGAATTTTTCAGCCTATCGATTTCTCAAACATCCCGGGTTTTCCTAACTCTTGTAATGGTGTGGGGGATGCATATAAATGGCTTCCAGTTTTTCATGGAAATTATGGTGATTCGGCCATCTGGCATGTCAAATCTTTCCTTCAGTTGATGGCTAACTTCAATATTCTTCATGAAGATAATATGATGGAAATGTTTGCTGGTATTTTTTGGGGTGAGGCCTGTTGTTGGTTCTATCAGGGCCTTCCTAATAAATGTATAACTTCTTTTCCAAGCTTCCTTTGGATGTCTTTAGAGCAGTGGCATGATGGTAGGGGTAGTATGAATGGTTTGAAAAAGTTCCTTAAAAATATATGTACCTTCTACCTATCTGGGACAGAGTATCACATGGAAACATATGATGGACCTTTTTCCATGATACAAAGTATTGAAGAATTGGAATCACTTCTTGAACATTTAAGTGAAGAGGAGGTCCATGATACTCCCATCAAAGAGTTTCCTCATAGTTATTGAAGAAAGGAAGTAATTAAGAATCTTATTAAAGAATATGAGGTATCTCCCAATACACAGCAAGATTCTAAGGAAGGGAAAATCCAGGATGATCCTATTGAAGAGCTTCGAGAAGAGCCCATGATGGAATGCATTGTTGAAGACTCTCCTCATGTCACCATAGCTGAAAACATTGAAATGTGAGATATTCTCAAGTGTGTTGCAATGCTGATATTTTTTCAAAAATCCCTCTAGAGAAACCCACTGAGCAACACATCCCAAGTGATCCCATTGAACATGTCCAAAAAGTTTCCTTGATTGAAGATAATATTGAAGATCCTCTTCATGATGTCATAACAGAAGCCTATAAAGAAACTTATGATAAGATCAGTATGGTGTGTGGTGACACTAGACCTTGTTTTCCTCATGTTGATGAAGGTTTGGAAAGTTTATTGCCTTGTAATTTTTTTTTTCTGAAGAAGATTGTTATGAATACAAGGAGGACATGGATAGGCAGGATCATGATGCCATGGATGAAGAGTCCCCCACATATGACATGGATGGGAGTGATGAATATTTGAATTTCATAGATAATCCAAATTGTGAAAATCTTATGGAGAATCCCATCCATGATATGTACAACAAAGGGAGTGTCTATTCAAAAATTTGTGGAAGTCCAATCTACGATATGTCCATAGAGGGGAGCATGGATCTGGATGCCTAGGAAAACTTTAGTATGGAAGAGGAGCATTCAGAATTTTCACGTGATCATTCAGATTCATATCATGCAGAGTAGCACAAGGGTATCAGTAATGAAGACATTGAGAAATAGTGTTGTGAAAAGTCAGATGTGATGCAGTCAGTAGAATATCAGTCTCAACCATCTTTTTCACATACAGAGGTTCCTTATGATTTGGAGCTACATGGGGCTTATGCAACGAGTTATCATTTGATAAGCCTCGGTGATCAGTATGATGATATAGTCAGTCTACCTCATCGTTCTGATTGGTATATTAGTCCTATCCAGTCATGGATAGAAGCAGCCTGCATGAGCACATACAAGTTGGGGAACAATTTTTATGACATTATTCATGCCTATGATTTCCCATCCATCCCGCCCATTCTAAATCATCACGTAGGTTTGCATTTACTGAATAAGGTATCCTTACTTTGGCTGGTACCCAAAGACAAGGAATTTTTTTTTTATGTTAATAAAATGTTTAGGTGGTTACATTGGATTTTTTATTACACCTAACCTTTTTATATCATGCTTAGAGTAGGAAAATAAGCTCCTAAAAGAGAGCATTTACTTTCTACATTTATGTTTTGTACTTAGCTATAATAAAACTTTTTTTTAATTAGTTAATTACATTTATTTTGTTTAAATAATTCAGCTTAATGGTTCATTTGGTTTTTATATAAAGCTTGTGCTACTGAGGTTTTCTTGTCAGGTGGAGATGTTCTTATAGGGTATATAAACCAAAGATTCGGGTGTTCTTGTATCCTCTCCTTGCCTTAAAGACCAGATCGAGCACACATCCCACAGTTGGAGCCAGAATGTTACCACCTAAGTTATACTTAGTGGTTTTTTTATCAAGTGAGCCTGGTGAACTGGACAAGGATAACTTGTTTGGACTTCAGAGAACCTTCAGTCTTGCTTCTGGGGAGATTTGTTGTACTATATCACATGTTCATACCCCATGGGGGAATTGTAATAAATGTTATAGCATGATAGTGTCTGTAAAAGACTCGGTCTCTTAGAATTTATTTGTCAATCCGATCAGCCCAAGGTGTTTTTTCCCTTGATTATTATTGGTTGTTGAATAAACGACTAATAATTTTTGAGTTTTTCACTCCATACCTCCAAAGTTGGGGTGGTCGGCTTGGCATTTAGTCCTATTGAGGTTATTAGAGTCTATGTGTGAATGTATAAACATGCTAGGCATCATGGTCGATTCATATGAACATGTCTAAGTCCCCCTAGGTTTTTTCAATTTTTCAATTTTTTGAATTTTTCAGTGTTTTTTATTAAAATTTAACTTTTCCAAAACTTAGGCTATTTTTTAATAGTTTAATTGGAAAAATTGATTTTGTAATAAAAGTGGGCCAAATAATCAGTTTAAGTCATGTAGGTGCTCATTTTCAAGATAAGAGCACCATGTAAACTCATGGACCCACTATTTCCTAGTTTTGAGTGATTTTCCATCACTCAGGTCAGAAAGCCCCAAAAAATCATTTATTGATTATTTTAATTAAGAAATTGGTGAATAATGGAGCAAATCCAAAATCATAGATCAGTGGATTCTCAGCCGATTTGATTGAAATCAGTCAGATTTGAACCAGATTGACTGGATCTGGCAAATCCTTGACTGAAGGAGGTGATCAAATTAGATCTAGAGTTGATATTTAGTAGCCTTTAGGGGGAATTGCACCCTCTCTCCCTCCTCTACAAGTGTGGGCTCTCCTAGGAGCTCTGTGGACTGATGTGTCAGTTTATGGGTTGATGTTTTAGCTCAATCAAGCCCCTGATTGACAAGTAGGCTCATTTCAGCTTCAGATTTGCATTGATTGACTCTCCATTAGCTGATTTGATCTGTCTCCTTGGGATTTGTGCCCCCCTGGCCTAGATCTCTTGGTTTTTGTATAAATCAAAGCATAAGCAACCTCTTCCAGGAAATTAGAAATGGGATTTAGGTACTGTTGCTCTTGTATTGTATTGTTTATTATTCTGGAATAAAGAAGCTTTGGAGGCAAGATCTATGGTGTAATGCTCTTCATGTGTGGATGGTGATTGTAAAATTCTTATGAGGTATAATCTGTGTTATTTATCACTGCTTTTGCTGGTTAATTGTTGGCCTTGAAGGAGAGAGCTCCCTCCTGTTAGGGTAAGAGTTTATTCTAGTTTGATTTATGCTCTTACTGCTTCTTGTTTTAGATCTATTGGATTTGTATGTATTTTAAGTTTAATTGCATGCTTTCCAATTATCTCTTCCAGCAGCACCTATGTTTTAACCATCTGTTTGTGCAAGGATTTCTAAGTTGCAGGTGATATCGCTTGTAGAATAGGTTGAGCTAGTTTGCATCTTCTTCATCTTCAAGATCTTCTGAATGACATAGTCCCTTGGTGTTCCACCAAAGCACACTCCAAAGCCCAACATTCCCAGGCTTCCAACACTCTTTCTCTCTCTTCCTCCTTCAAAATATTAATTTCTCTTCAAATTGGTTACTTTTAAAGAATCTTATTTCTTAGATCTATCTCACAAAGAAAATTACATATAGATCTAGTTAGTAAGATCCTTTCTTAATTTTGATATCTCAGTTTCGTTTTGCATATAAAGTCATATTTTAAGAGATCTAGCTGAAATTATCTTCTTTTTTGCAAGCATTTTAAAGAAAATTTGTAGCTTGATTTTAAGGTAGTTTCCTTTGCTGTACTTTAAAGTTTCATATTCTGCAATAAAAGTGCACATCTCATTGGCTGCCCAAACAGCAAGCCAATATCCCAAGGAAAGCTTGCTTTCCTTGGTTCCTTTTTTGCAAAATTAGATTACCCCATCTTAACAAATTTTTACTTAGTTTTTTTTTGGTAACTAGTGTGGTGACCCAAAAGAATTTTAAAGTGTGTTTGGGCACATTTGATTTTATTTTCTCATTGTTTTTTAGCAGGTATAACAAAAAAGAGAAGGAGACTCTGCCCAATTTCCGACTCTTGGACGAACCAGAGCTTCCAGGAAGCTTTCCCGACCGTTGTGTTTTAATTCTAGCTTGTTACAAGCTTGTTGTAAGCATTTGGATCCTAGATAACAAGGACCAAGGTGCATCAATTTCAATTTTCTGATATTGCAAATTGATTCTAATAAAAACAAAAATATCTTTTCGAATAGGCTATTCACCGTCCCCCCTGGGGGGATTTGCGTCTGTGTCATTTTTTTCTTTTCGTTCATCTTTTTTCAATCTAGCGTAGTAATAATATATAGGGTAGTATGTTTTGATTTAAAATCATTTCCATATTCTATTTCTATTGGTTTCAAAGTAACTTTAATACTTAGCCCATGAGCCTCCTTTTGAGCCGAAAGGTGAAGAAAGGTTCGTGGTAGTCTAATTAGAAAATTGTGGTTTGCTTATCTTTTTATGTTTCATTTTCTATCATCATTTGTTTCAGTAGCCATAATAAAATCAAATCCTCCTCGATTCCCCAACTTGGACCGAAAGAGGTTCCTAGGGGGTTTTCTTTTTAATAAGAACACCTTGTCTAAAATTTACTAAAATTGACAAGACTCCAGTGTGTATGCTCTGCACTTGGCTATGGTTCATCCGATCATTCAAGCTGCATCGAAAGTACTTGAGTGACTAGAATAATTAGGATTCACTCTCCCAAATTTACAAACCATCAAGTGAAAATCCAACACCTCGATCAAACCATTACAGTGGCAAACTACCCAAAGGAAGCAGGAACTCCTGAAAAGTGACCTCGGGGCACCGATCTTTGTTACACCTATGGGTGCATTATGAACAATAGCCTCATAGAATCCATTCAGCCTACATATTCCTTGTAGGTAGCCATGAGGGTTTAGTTTTTGACATACTCCAAGTACTCTCGGGTATATCTGGAGCCCCCCCCCCTTTCGCCTAATTTTAATCAACTCATATTTCACATTAAATTAAAATGTACCAAGAGGAAATCGCAAAAATTTCACTCCAAGCACATGTAAGTACATTGATTATCTTTCGATTCCATTTTAAGGCACTGGTTATTTTCTTATATATATATTGTGTCTTAGCATTGTGCTTTTGTGTGCTCTTTTTGTATCTTGTCATCTATGGTTGTTTATGGTTAAATTTCAAACTCCTAAGTAACTCATTCAGTTTAACATCACCATACTAAATAATTTTTCCTTAGTAACTTAATAGGGTCTACCCCCCTTGGCTTCATTAGGCATTGAGCCTAAATGGAGGAGTCAAGAACAACGTGATAGCCTTGACTCAAGAATTTCCCCCAAAGACACATCGAGTGGCTTGAATATTTCTGCCACATGACCCTGGTGTGTGAAAGGCGGCAACAAACCTCATCAGCTAGTTGAGAAGAACAAGTTTCTAAACCGTTGTGATGAAGCATTCGGGTACTTATGTACTTATATATCCATAGATCTCCTCTTTCACCTAGAATGATTGAGGACTCCCAGAGGATCTTGGGAGAATCTTGATAGCTTGTTTAACAAACAAGATGAGCTTCAGGGATACATTCTAGAGAATGAGTTGGTATCTTTACATCTCAGCAGTTTTGAGACTATTGAGAAATTATTTACAAAATTCAAGTCTCTAGTACTTCAATGCAGAAAATGAGGAATAGAGTGGTAACATGAGAAGATTGTCTTCTCCATACTCAACAAATTATGCTCTGAGTATTATGTATTTGTTTCCATATTTCATTCCAAGCGGGAAAGATTTCCTGATTGGAAAATTCCTTCATTAGATTCTTTTTTCAAGTCCGTAATCAAGGAGCAAGAAAAGTTGATCTGAATGGGATTCATCAAGACCTCCGAAGATCAAGCTTTCCTAGTTACTGACTCTTCCAAAGTGCAATCAAAGGGGAAATCAAAGAAGGAGGATCCAAAAGAAGCTGATTTGAATCAACAAACTTCCGAAAGGGCCTCCGACTCTAAGAGGAAAAAGAAAAAGTGTCCCTACTATATGAGGGGTTTTCTTCCAAAAGACTCATGCATGAAGAAGACCTCAACTAGATGAAAGCTATATGTGTTTATAACAATATTTCCCTTCCACTAAGAGTAGTGATGTCATATGATGAAGAGCAGATTGAAGAATATGAGATATGCTTGCATGCAAGCCTCTCTTCGTCGAAGGCTTATGTGATAGATTCTGGAGCATCCAACCACATGGTTTCTTCCATGGAAACCTTCATCACTTTCCCTCTATTAGGAGGACTTAGTAGTCAAATGGGAGATGAATCTAAAATCCCAGATCTTGAGAGAGGTTCAGATAAAATCCAGCATGATGATTTCATGCCCTCTTCTATAGAAAAGAAAATTGTTGAAGATGAAGAAGAAGCATATTTTTCCCTACAGTCAATTCAAATGGAAGAAAGTCTCCTTGGAGTGAATCCTTCTCTTGCTGCTCCAGAAGTGTATGAGATCCATGATATCTCACCTCCTCACATGGATAATCTAGAAGAAGACATTTGAATCTCTGTTTGTGAATAAAAACATTCTTCCTATTCTTTGCAAAAATTCTCCAGTAATTCTTTAAATTTTGTTCATAGTTTACTAGTGACTGTTTCAGAAACGGTGGAGGAATTTGATTTCTCTATCTATAATGATGTTTCTGGTGTGCATATCAGTAATAACATTGATAATATGGAAATAATATCATATTATAAGAGTGATCCATTCACTCTCATTAATCTAGAGATTCCAGTATATTCCTACAAGATTACTTGCACCGAAAATCAGAATTTTGAAGAAGGAGAAAATTATGCATCTATCGTCTCGGTGGAGAAACGTTTTGGATCTGATATGAATATTTTTGGATATGATTTATTTTTCGATCTGATAATATGTGATTCAGGTTTTAATATTCAATATCTTTCATTATTTCTTATAACTGGTTTCACCAATTTTGGTGTGACAAATCAAGCACCGCAAGTCTCTTTCAATTTTGTTGTTGAGGATTCGATGTTAGTTATTTCTTATGAATTTGCTGATATCAGATTTTGTGAATTATTGGATTTTTATGAAGCTATATCAGATTATGGAGCTCAAGCATTCACTCTCCATAGTCCCAGGGATTCTCTACTTGTGGTCACATACTCATCTCCTCACAGAACTAGTAAAGAAGGAGACATTCTGCATTTGCGTGAACACTTGCTCCTAACACTTGGGGATGATTTTACCACTCATGGTTTTCTGTTAAAGGATTCAATATATCAGTTTCCTGGGTTTTCCTCACATGGTTCAAATCATTAAGCACCTTTTCTCTCTCTTCAGATGATTTTAGCTGCTCTACATGGGTCCAGTTTTCATAGTGCAACTGTTTATATTTCTTATTTAGTTGAGTGCATTTTTCTTCTTCCAAAAGGGGAGATTCCTCCAGAAATAAGCACGTTGTTTGGATTCATGGGTTCACCTAAATATAATAACCAAGATACTGCTGTTGCATAGTAGCAACAAAAATTTTCACAATTTTTTTTCAAAATTTGTATTTCTGCTTATTTTGAGGGGGGTTTTTCCCCTATTTCCTAGGTTTTATTAAGCATCATTATTTCTTTTAGATTGTATTTGGGTGACCTATGGTATTTCTACCAGGGCTCATATTTTTCCAAGTTAGGATTCAGAGGGGGGTGTTAAGATTATTAATCCTCCCTTGACCATAATGTCTATTAGATTATATTTTCCTAACTTAGGAACCTTAATTCATTATTTGGGTCCACTAGTACCATTGGGTCCGCTTGGCCTAATGGGGCCACCTATATTAGTTATTAGAGTGTGGGGAACATTGCTAGAGGTTAAATTCCACTTATTGTATGTGCATGCATCAGTTTGGGTGCCTCCTAGACCAATCCCTCCATTTTAGGAGCAATTGGGAGTCTCGACACCAACCTCCATAAGTTAGGTGGAGTTAGAACTAGTTAGTCTTAGCTATCCCCCAGTTACATTTAGTTACTTCACAATCAATTAGCTAGCACTAGCAATGCATGGATAATGCATGGATAATGCATGGCTGCATGGGGACAAGCACTTTTCCTACCTACCACACTCAATTTCACTGAGTTAACTAGTTGTAACTGATTGATTGAGTTGTTGGACATCAAGGAGTTTATCTTTGGACTCAGACTTTGTCATTTACTTCATAATTAGTTAGATAGCACTAGTAATGCATGGCTAATGCATGGATGCATGGGGAGGAGAGTTTTTCCTACCTACCACACTCAGTTGCACTGAGTTAACTAGCTTACACTGATTGATTGAGTTATTGGACATCAGGGAGTTGATATGTTGGAATCCAATATTGATTGAGAGACCATGAGTTACAGATTTAGTTAGATACAGTCAGATCCACTTGGTAGATTCAAATTTCTACCTAATGCATTTGAATTCTTCCTATTTGTAACCTATTGTACATTGGATTTATTATTGTGAATGATACTATAAATTCCTGAGCAATAGTTGTTCGATTCCTGTGTGGTTTGTTTTGTTCAGTTTGTATATTCATTCTCCATTCTTTTGTTGCAAACATTATTAGAACTATCTTCTTGAAGATCTAAATGGCATTCAAATTCTAATACCCCTCTCACCCATAATGGAAAACCTCTTCATGGAAAAGTTCGAGAAAAAATATCTGGAATCCTATCCTTTGAAACCAACAAATTGGAAGAGGTACGTGGATGACACCAATTTGATCTGGCCACATGGTGATGCTGAACTTAGAAAGTTCTTTACACACCTTAATATTATCTCCCCCAACATTAAGTTCAGAATGGAACTAGAGGAAAATGGGAGCATCCCCTTTGTTTATGTCCTCCTAACTAGAAAATAAGATGGTACTTTAGGACATGAATTCTTTAGAAAAAAGACTCACATAGAAAGCTACCTCCATGCACACTCCCACAAGCACCCATCCCAAAAGATAGTGGTTCTTAACACCTTAGCAGTTAGACCCTCTAGGATCTCAGACACAGAACATCTTAAGAAAGAAAAATACCACCTCAAAGAATTTTTTACCAACATAGGTTACAAGTCCAAGGAGATCAAGAAAACCCTAGAAAAAACCCACAACAAGAGCCATACTAAATTAAAAACCTCTAATAACGAGACCACCAACCCAAGAGCTTACTTACCTTACATTCAAGGGGCAACATATAAGATTGCTAGAATCCTTAATAAGAATAATATTACAAGCTCTTTCAAACCCCTTGAAACCATTAAGAAGAAAATGAGATCTGTAAAGATCCAATTGATCACACACAATTTAGAGGTGTTTATAAGATCCCTTGTTCATGCGAGTTTAGTTACATAGGTGAGATGGGACGTTCCTTTCACTCTAGATTAAAGGAGCATGGGGCGTACATTAGAAATGAGCATACCCATACCTCAGCTCTTGCAGAACATGTTGCCAAAATTAAACACCATGTTTTCCTGGAAGACACCAAAATCATTGCAAGAGAAAACCATTACTTCAAAAGGAAATTCAAGGAAGCTTTAGAAATAATAAAACTTCCAAACAATCTGAATAGGGATGGAGTCCTGGATGTGAGGACAAGTTGGCTTCCCTCTATTCTTAACCGTAATGATAAGAAAACCCCTCCTTATTAACTTTATTCTTCCTCTTGACCTAAGCTTTAGAAATCTTAGGCCTTTTTAAAAGCTTTTAGATGCTTTTAAACCTCCCTTGGAACTTTATTTAGTCTAGGTTAATTCTTCTTCCCCACTTTCTAACTATTCTCTAATTAAACATTTTTATTCATAGTCTTATAATAATCATTAATTTGACCCTAGTTTTTTAAGACCTTAGTTTTTTATTCTTTAATTTTTATTTTAGCTTTCTCTCACTTTCCATTATCCCAACCTTGGTTATCTTAGAGCCCGCCACATCTAATTATTTTTAATACTTTCTCATATTCTTTTTAGTCTTTTTTCTTAGGTCTTTTTCTAAATTAATTCTTAGGACTTTTTCCTATTTTAATAATTAGCATTTATGTATTTAGGCACACCTTTTCCAATAAATTTTTTAATTTAACTAAGGCCCCTAATCCTTATTAAAATTACTTTTTAAATATTAATTTTAAATCAAAATTATAAGTTGCTTTTAAAATTAATATTACATTTAAAATGATTTTTAAAATTAAAATTAGATTTAAAATTAAAGTTAAAAGTAAAATTAAAATAAACATTAACATTAATTTTAATCTTTAATATAATTAAAATTATAATTATAATTAAAATTAAAATTATAGTTAAAATTATAATTTAAAATTTAAAATTTAAAATTTAAAGTAAAATTAAAATTAAAACTAACATTAATTTTAAATCTTTAATTTAAA
This sequence comes from Pseudotsuga menziesii, assembly GCA_001517045.1. Lineage (NCBI taxonomy): Eukaryota > Viridiplantae > Streptophyta > Pinopsida > Pinales > Pinaceae > Pseudotsuga > Pseudotsuga menziesii. The sequence continues at coordinate 4,996 of LPNX011082918.1, read as the reverse complement.
AATTTTAATATTTAAATTACAATATAAACTTTTATTAAATTTGTTTTCCTTATTCAAATTAGTTGAAATTTTCCACTTCTAAAACTAGCTAACCTAGTCTCTTCGCCTCTTAAAACCTAGTTTCCCCACACAAGCCACACAAGTCGACTCTGTTTCATCAATTTATATCCGCCCCTCCTATATTAATGTCTTGGTTCTCACACTCTCCATATTTGACATTGCATCTTGATGATGACTCCTGTTACGGATTCGAAACATCGACCTAGTCAACTGACAACTGTGGTTTCTCCAACATCTTGCGAAACAAACCACCACAGAAATATGGCAACAGAAATTATACCTTCCTCAAACCAATATGACCACATGTAAAACAATGATAATCAAAGTAATATGAAATCCTAATCTTATTAACATAAACTTTCTGATCATAAACAAATATTCAATCACACATTGAACAATGATTTGGGAATAAGAAGGAAATCACATATTTTTTAATCATGAAAATAAGTACAATTATACATTTTATTCAAGTCAAGCACCTCACAAAACCTTGATTTGGTTATGCTGCTTCTCTTCTCCAAGGAACTCATCCTCCAAGCTCTGCAACACAAGGAGATAACTTCTAGGAAAAGGTGGGGGGAATGAGAGTCCTAATTCCTCCCGCATAACAATGAAAAAGTTCAAGTCTCTTCTCATTGACCTATCTACCTCAATTTATATGTTTCTGAAGAGATAGGGTCGAAGAAAAAGTATTTAAAACTAAAGGAGTTAGTTGCATAACCATCCAAACTACCCAAAATTTGATAAACATCCATTTTTGACGTGTACAGGAAAAATACGCGGGGTGCAGTGACAAAAGTCGTGTATATAGGCGAGTCGCAATGACAACAATCGTGTATATAAAGGGATACATGAGTCACAATGTCAATATTCACGTACACAAAGGTATACAAAGGTACCATGTAGTACAAGTCGTGTGTACAAAGTGGAAAACGTGGGTACCATATATGACAAGTCACGTATATATCAAAGATGCTCATTTTAAGGGTACTTATGGTAATTTTCAAATGTTGGTGTCTTCTAGAAAGTTTTATTTGACTCAGATAGATTTCCAACAAGGTAGAGAAGAGCTCAAACAAAGGCACATAATGCCGGATATGGGGCCTCCAATATAGGTGTTTTTTCAGTGATTTTCAATGACTTTAAGGAAGTCTCGTCATGGAAATGTCGACATGCGACAAAATCATGGGAAAGTGACCACAAGAAGAGATGTGCCATTTTGGGCTATAAAATATTCCCCCTAATGTATGAGGTTAGAGGGGAAGATGATATATGAAATAAATTATAAAGGAAACAATTGAGTATGGAGAGAGAAGAGGATCCAAGATCGAAAGGCTTGAATAGAGGTACTTGAAAGAGAGATAAATGTCAGACAAAACTGATCTCTGGGACATATAGGTCCATATACAAATGATCTCCATAAAGATACAGGAGGATCTAATATATGTATAATTGATGCAACTATCATGGTCACTCAATATGAAAAAGGGCGCCATATCAAATCTAAAGGAGTCATGGCCACAAATGAACAAGGTGGATCCATGCTCAACAATTGATCATAGCCACAAAAAATACAAGGTGGATCTATGTCTCAACAAAATGTCATATGATGTGCGACAAGGTCTTGTGCAACTCGAGAAATAGAAAAAAAATGATGATGCTACTATTGGCCCAAGGTATTCAATCCAAACCGCCTAAAAGGTTCAAATCCTAACCATGCGAATAAAGGAGCTGAAGTCGAACATGGAGGAAACTGTTTAATTATCAGTCAGTAATGAGAACCGTTAGAAAATGTGAGGGAAACCACCATTAATGAAAATGGTGCCAAGGTACCTAGTACATTCTAACAAGTGTGAATACAAGGACTTGAATTCGAACACTTGAATAATCCATTAAGTAGGAGATAGTAAGGTATTTCCACTACCCAATAGCGAGTGAAATTTCCATTTATGACTGTAATCTCCAAGGTACTATCATAAAATCTAAATATAATTCCCAGAGAAAGATGTGTTGTAGTCGATAGGAAGAGATCCATTGGAAGTAAGGCATTAAGGAATCCTCCATCATCCAACACGAAGTAAGTCAAAGACTAGGTGGATATAGAATTGGTACATAATTTCACGACAAGGATTGTCGAAGACATGATGTAATGAACTCATACCAGGGAATGACCGACACAAAAGGTCAAGGCAACTACAGAATGGACAACAAAGGTTTATCCTTGAACAATGAGCACAACAAAAAGGTGACTTAGGATGCCTTTGACATAAAGAGACCAACAACAAAAGTTTGTAATGTAGGAGACATTGACAGATTCCCCATATAATTGGAAAAGAGACCAACTGGAGGAGTAAAAAACTCTCAATCGGGATAAAGTCAAAAACTAAGACAGAACTATTGATAGACTTGAAATTGGTTCTTTGTTCAAGGAGACAAGACTTGTTGTCATGATGTGAAAATACATGTGAATGAACTTCCCTCCTCTCTTTCTTGTAAAGGTTTAACGAGTCCAAGAAAGCAAACTCGGGACCTGTTGGCCTGATTTTATGAATCAGAGTCAATAAGGAGGTTTTGTCCACACAATCAGCTTAAAGCAGCGTCCGGTATGTTTGGTTTAACAAAACCTCGCAGGTTGTGGTCCTGCTACCAACTAGTTTATCTCTTAAGGAGAACTTAAAACCAGCAAAATCTAACCTAATCTAATCCTATTCTACCTAAATACCTAAAAATGTCCTAAGTTTTCTTTCTTAAGGAAAGACTTGATTGTTTTGGGAAGTTTTCTAAATATGAAAACTTACTTAAAGTATATAGAATGATTTAACAGTGCTAATTTATAAAATAATAGAATAAATTTAAAACTAACTAATCTATCTATCCTAATTAATCCTATCTCAGCTGAGAGCAAATTTGAAACTATATTAATTATTAATCAATAACAGAACACTAAAGTGTGATCTAAACAGACATATTTAAATCATAACAAAAGTTACTCTGTTAAGTAGAAATGAAGCTTAACTAATAGACACACAGTCAACTTTCAATTCCTAAAGACTGATCAATAATTAATTATCAAGACAGTCATTTGAATTAGAAATAATGTTTATTTAAAATTCACTGTTAACATACAAATGAAAATTTAAATAAACAAAAAATTATTTCATTACCACTGATGCTTATAGTGAACACACTAATAAACATAATCATAATGAAACATTTATCCAAAAGAAACTAACTTGAGATGACAAAGTGTAACAAATTTTGAAACATCAATGTGTCACAGCACACAGAGTTTATACATAAACAAAAAAGAGAACAGACTGAAATATAAGTATATAAAATCCAAAAATGAAACAC
>LPNX011082905.1:370073-411472 GCA_001517045.1 Pseudotsuga menziesii | reverse complement strand
CATCTGGAAATTTGTTCTGGTGGGTCTCATTTCTCTCAATGTTAGGGAAGCTTTAGCTGCATTGAATGTAAAGTGTCTACCTCTTTAGCCACTGATAAAATAGAGGTGGTGATGTTAGACAAGTATTTTGGGTTCAATTATAGTTTTTTTGAAAACAATGCACTCGTAGACGTTGAGCATAAAGGAGGTTGGTTCACTGGGAACAATGGATTTTTAGGCTTTGCCTTTGTTGCTAAGACACTTCATCAGTTTCTCATTTCAAAGCATTGGGAGATGGATAATCTCATATCGTGCAATCTGAAGGCCTCATAGGTTTAGGCTTGATCATTGGCCCATCGACCTTAATTTCCTAATCCAAAAGGTAAGGAAAAGTGTTCCCATTACTTTAATTTCTAAGCACTTCAATAGCTCCTTGTAAAGGAATATTACTGGAGTCAGAAACACTGTCATTTGTAGAGCAGGGCTGTCCATGTCCATCAGATATGACTACTTGCCTACTAGCCTCTGAAAACAGATCTCCAAAGAGAGCATCATCTTCATGCCCGCTTGCAGATTCTGCATCATTTACTCCCAGCCCATCCTTGCTAGCAGTTGGCCATGACTTTCCCGTGCTTTTAATCCGTGGTTTTACTGGTATTTGTTTCAAAAAAAAAAAAAATTTGAAAAAAAAAAATTTCAACAAGCGTCGCTTAAGTGGTCACCTGTAGTAGCTCAAAAATAAGATATCCTCAACATTTTTTACTATTAATAGGCCACAACCTTGTTCTCTGATAGCCAGCTAGTACACCATGACCATGCAGTGAAGTAGTCCCACCACCAAATACTGGGCTCAACCCTGGACAGGCAGTAATGTTGAGCTTCTCAGTGTTTTATACTCAGTGAGCATCTTAGCGTTCAACAAAACTTGTAAACTCGAATACACTGCAAAATAGATCAACTCAGTAGATATAACATGCCAATTAGGAGGTTACTAATATCTATGAATTAGCATATAAAAAGGTATAATGGGCTGGTTTTTAATTGAAAAATATATGAAACTAAAGACCACAAAATAAAGGAACAATCTGTTTTATTCATAACCATCAGCTGATTTTTTTAACTTAATAATAAAATAAAATAACTACAAACCAACTAACGATGTAATAGAATAATAAATTGATGGACTGGAATATTTCATAGGATACAAGAAATTATTTGAGTGCGCATGGATAACAGAAACTTGGTTAATGGAACTTTCTAATTGAGTATATCCGAGTCCTAGAAAATCCTGAGGCCTCTCCAAGCTAGGTGCAAGAGAAAAGGTAGAGAGGGACACCAAAAAAGTAGAAGTACAAGACAATTTAGTGCTGTATAACTACCAGATAAGAGATGAAATCATGTGGTAAAGAACCTGCTTTAGAATGTTATATTGGGTTGAAGTTAGGCAATATCCATTAAGTTGAGTCTCCTACATTCAAGCCTGCAAACTGCAGACATGAGTAATGCAGCATTGGGTAGAAACCTCAAATTTCTCAAATATAGGGGAAGCTTTTTTTTATGCCCATTCTGAGTAATGTGCTTTTTACCTCAAATTCTGAGTAATGTGTTTTTTTCATGTAAAATATGGTGGTCATTGACAATTTGTGTGTGCATGTTTTTGATAGAGAGAAAAGGTGTTTATTGTCATTTTGTGTGCAGCAAGGCATGTTCTATGTGAGAAACAATTGTGCTTTGAATTCCTCCAAAACCAAAGGCCGGAAAATATCCATGTAATGATCAGGTGAGAGAAACGAAGTAGGCACTTGTGTCAAGTTACTTGCCTGCAAATTATCTGTTTCACTTCCAGAAAGACTAATTCCAACCACAGAGAAATAATTTAGTTCTAGAATTCGTTTGTACCAATCATCTAGTCTAGGAGGTTTACACTTTCTCATCCCACTTTGCAGCCTATCAAATCTACCTTTATTGTTCTCCAATGGGATCTGAAGGTGGATCAACTGACGCTTTGGAGGAGCTGGAAGCTTTGGTAATAATGTTTGCACATTTCTTGCAGCATCAAGTGCAGCTTCAAGAGGATCATCCTTCCTAGCAGCACCAACTCCTTTAAGAGCAAATCATCACCAGATTTGCAGACAGTTGATGGCTTATGCACCCTGGATATTCTAGCTATATTTTCAGCATCATATTTTTCGTCCCCAATGCCATGTGACTCTAAACCAGTTCCAAAATTTGCGGCATCCCTAGTTCTATTTAAAATCTTGCTTTTGTTAAAATCTTTCAAGCTTTCTTGTATTTTCTGGCTAGAAACATGTTTTTCATCACCAACAGTAGGTAAAGACAACGAATTATACAATGATACTGGGGGAGTGCTGACAGGAACATTAAAAATCAGGTCAGGAGGTTGTGGAACTATACTGCCTCTGTTATCAGATGGTTTGTGTGTAAATGTAGGCTCTTTTATACCAGAGTTACTAGACCCCGTAGTAGTATCTATAGTACAGATCTTATTATATCTTGTACCCAAAGAAAAATCCTGTCTGCTATTACTATAACTCTTATGATTTGAGAGAGAATTGTGAGATTTTTTATTAGCTTGTATAGTCTTTTCAATTTCACAATATAGTGGCTTCTGAAATCCACCTTTTGCACATGAATGTGATTGTGAAGGAGCACAACTCTCTCTGTCTGTTTCTACCTCGTCATCAGAAAGAATAATAATCTCATGTTCTTTTCTTCCCTTAAATAGCTCAGTTACACCATCCTTATCACAGGAATACCCATAAACTGTGTCTTGGGCCTTATGAAAATGATTTTGTTCAGAAACGAATGCTTGGTTGTGTACAGTTCTCCTTTCTCTCTGTCTTTGAGACAGAGAAGCATTATATTCTAACACCTAAATAGAAAGGTGAGATACTTGTTCTTCAAATTGATATACCACAAGATTGTCTTTGCAACAAATAAAATGAAAATACCATCAGCTGCAAATGCAGGAAGGAACATCCTTATGCAATAAAAATTGATCACAAAAGAAACTAAAACCTCACCTGATTCAAGAATTCCTTTTATAGTATTAATAACATTGTGAGAAGCTCCATCGGGATATATCTCTTGGCACATATGCTCCTGGAAATACTACACAACTATATGGATCTGAAGAGAGCGCTTTGCCATTTTGCTTGTGCACTATATTCAGAAGATCGAAAGACTTTGGTGGTGGGGTCTTTTCACTTGCAGCTACTATCATGAGTGATCTTATTCACAAAGATCCAACTTGCTATTCTGTGCTAGATGCTGTTGGTCTGCCTAATGCATTTTTGGATGCTATCATGGTTGGTGTCCTTCCTTCTGCAGATGTAGTAGCTTGTATACCACAGTGCTTGGATGCTTTGTGCCTTAATAACCTTGGTCTTTAAACTATTAATGAATGTGGTGCTCTAAGATGTTTTGTGAAAATGTTTGCATCAAAAACCTACTTACGGGCTTACATCAGAATGGTTATTATCAGTCCACAACTTACTCTTTTGAGAGCTGAAAACTCAAAGCTTACTACCATACCTGCCAAAAACTAAACGTTAACTACCCTGCTTGCTGAAAACTCAAAAATGATCTCATAGATGCTCAAATTCCTTTGAGGTTGTCCACTTTGAAAATGCTTTTGAGATATATTTATGAACTGTATCTTGTTATCTAGATGTTGCTTCCTTATGCATTTTTTTATGCATTCTACTATTACCTGATGTTCTAAACCAAGAGAACCTAGACTAGTCTATCCAAAATAGCATTTACCAGTCATTTTCACTCAAAAATATGATTCCCTCTTGTCCATTTGACCTTCACCTTGAGTCCGAGGATAAAGAAGATCACAAGAATGATGATGGGGATTAGATTCTTAAATGTGATGCCGAAGGGATGATTTTGAATTTGGACATGTCCCTCAGCCATTCGTGGTTATCATTACAACCTGTTACAGTACTTGAAATTAATTCTTTTGGGAAAATAATAGCTTGTTTTTCCATGCTTCTCTTGTTCATGTTCCTTCAAACGATAACTGTGAGATCGATATGGCTGTGTTTAAACCTGACAACTGACTAGGTACATTCTATACTGACCTTCACACTGATGCTTCCTAGATGATCATTGTTATTCAATTAACTTTTTCCTGCATAGGACTGCATCTTATGAGATCACTACCTTCACATTCTTAGGTTTTATTTTTACATTTTAAATTACACTTGACTTCAGATTCAATATATTTTTTTCAAACGACCTTGTGCCCATGTCTCGCAATGCTGAAAAGTGTCACACCTTTCCTACTGATCCATTTCCCAATCTATATACAGTGTACACACCCATGTTCTGGCTATCTACCCTAGTAACTTGTTCCACTTTACCAGTAATTGAAAAAGTTAGAGATACGGTGTGCAGTAAGCTAAACTCTGGATCATTTGCACCTGAAATCCAGCGAGTTTTCTGGTCAAAATCCAGCGGAAATTGTTCAAGGGTAGTTTCCAGTGATTGGAATTGCATAAAGTGGGTGCCCCAAGGGTAATCGAGAGTGCTGAATCCATTTCTACAATAAAAATTGCAATTTTAACACTGAAAATTTCATTCTCAACAACAAATCGTGTTGCCGGATTCCGGTGAAACATGCCTGAAAAGGTGAAAATTGTCTAGAGATGAGCCAACTCCATAAGGTGTCACTTGAGAATTAGTTAAACTTGTAGGATACAGATTTACTAAGGAGACAGATATAATAACTGTGGAATTTTTTTGTTTTGTTTCTATAGGACAATAGACTATTACTATCCTATATTGAGGCTTTCATGTAAGCTTTAAAGGATTAAAAATAAAAATAGAACTACTTTAAACAATTAAAAACAAAAAAAATATACCCAACTATCGATCCAGAAAACTTTGTTAATTGTGTCACTTTGTAATAAACTGTAGCAGTCTCCTCTATGCAAGAAAAACAAAGAAAGAGGCACAATGACAATGATTGTTTGTTTTTTCAATTTTATTTCTGGGTATGTTGATGGATAAAATGAAAACATCCTTTTGTAATCCAAAAAGTTTTTCCAGATTATGTAAGTGTTTTGTTGTGGTGAACTTCAGATTGTGCTCTCAAATATGATGGGATGTTCTTGCGCAGATGGGTTCTCACATGAAGAAGGCAATATTTGAAGAACAGATAGGCAATGCCTTGAACAGATGGCAGAAAAATGCTAAGAAAAAAACCAAAAAACATAGAAAGTCAGAGCATTCTTCTTCTGGAATCACAAGCAAATCAACCTTGTCTTCAGGATTTCAAAGTGGGGAATCAACTCCAATCTATGGATCTTCTCTGGAGATTAGTAGCACTCAAACTATGTGTCTATCTGTGGCATGATCCTCCTCAACAAGTGCTGCATTGTAAGCAAGCATTGTTGATTCATCTCTTCAATCAATCCATATTCCTTCCTCCTCACCTCTCACCCAGAAGTTGGCAAGCCTCCTCGCTTCGCTCACTTAACGTTGTTCTCTAGGTAGCCAAGCCATCGAACCAAATTTATGGCATATCTACTATCACTTTAATGTAACATTATTATGTATGGCTTTTTAGAGGAGTGATGGAATAGTGTAATTTTTCAAGTAGGAAACGTTTTATGCTATAGATATTAATGTGACGGCATAGCATATTTGGTGTAGCTCTAGTATTATTACAGGTTGATAGCTTAGCTGAGTTTAAGTGATGGCAGATCCTAGATTTCAGAGTTCAAGCCTGACATAGTTACACTGTCCAGCATGAAAATCTTCTTTAAATACATATATGCAGTTGAGCTCTGGTCTTAAACAGGGTATTCTAAATAGCTGGATCACAAGAATGAGGATGCTGATCCAAGCAATTGGTTAAAAAGAACCAATCTCCGCTCTGTTTTAAGGATGAGGTTGCTATTTTCAGCCATTATTCAGTCATCTCAGATCAGTGTCATCTAAATAATAAGGATCAATGGGTGATACGGATAAATTGTTTCTCTATGGGTTACCATCATCGAGGGTATATCCCATGTGTTCTGGGTTTACTTTAACACTGGATTGGAGCTTGTGAAAATTCTTATGGAGCCACTTACAGTCTATTATTTCACCCATGCATTTTGATTGAACCATATGGAAGCACCCCTGGATTATTGCATAGTAGTCATGGATCTTGTGTTTACAGGGTTCGTAGCTGCCAGAATATCTATTGAGCCAAGCAAATGAAGTTGATATATGATTTGTGAAGCCACGGTGATAATGTCAGTTTGTGAATCCCGATCTCCCTTTTTGATTATAAGCCATGATTATCAGAGTATGCTTACAGGTGTGCGGAATCCGTCCAATCCGCCGGATTTCATATTCGGATCAATAATCTTAGTCATCAATTTTGTGGATATTCAGTCTAGCTCCATTGCATTTGCTCAAAAGATACAAAATAGCGGGGAACATTGAAATTGCAAACATTAAAAATCAACGCATAAAAATACAAATCCAAATATTTTTTTTTTTTTTAAACTTCACTTCCGTCGCTTAAGCGACGGTTATACATGTCTTTTTTCCGACGCTTTTTTCTTATATCCGTCGCTTAAGCGACAGATTATTATGTCGCTTATCCGACAGTTACAGCTTATATCCGTCGCTTTATCGACGGCATGAAGGTTAATTTTTAAAAAAAATTGACTAGCCGTCTCTTATCTGACGTCTCTGCTGTCGCTTAAGCGACGGCATGAAGGTTATTTTATCAAAAAAATTTCACTACCGTCGAAAAATATTATGTCGCTTAAAAAACGCTTGACATTTAACCGACGGTTACTTAGGTGTCACTTAACCGACGGTTACTTAGGTGTCGGCTAACCGACGACAAGTTTCTGACGCTTAAAAAAAAATCATAGTGTCGTACATGCGACAGGGAAGTGTCGAAAATCCGACATGACGGTCGTCGGATTTTTGGTCAAAATGTAGTAGTGATAGTGCAGACATGTTCACGAAGCCAGTTACTTTAGAGAAGCTACGGTGGTGCCTAGCTTCTCTAGGCTTGCAGGAAAGGTGATGAATAGAGCAATGAGCAAGGTATTAGGTAAATTGTTGTCAAGGTGGAGATTGTTGGAAACGGGTGACAACCGTTCTCTCTGTGGTTGCATAACTAACTTACCGAATTAATTTAGTTTGTTCAGTTAATAGTAACTATGAAAGAAATGTATATATTTCTTGTATTCTCGTAGAGAAGAGTCAGAGAGTTGTAAGCTGTTGTAATCTTCATTCATTGAATAATAAGGAAGACCGATGCCATTGCTCCGTGGATGTTTCCCTCTCGGGGGTTTTACCACAGTAAACCTTGTGTTCATTATTGAATGTCTGTTATTAAATTTTGTATATTATTTTCTCTGTGGATCTCAGATCCAATAGAGGGACTTTCATTATCAAAGTTTTTATATTGCCGATTGTCGATTTTCCATTTCTCAATGAAACACTTAAGAAATTCCACTTATTATCGATTGCATATTTTTCGATATTCAAAGGGACTTTCATTATCAACATTTTATATAAGTTTTTATATTGCTGATTTTCTATTATCAATGAAACGGATATTGCCGATTAAAATAATTTGCGGATTTCATATAAAATAAGTAATTTGCAATTCTATACTGTTCTCATCACACATACTAGAAACACATATTAGAAACTGGCGATCAATAAATCTCAACTTCACAGCAACAAGTCCACAAGCACAATATGGTATTATCAGTTTGTGGCCCAAGAAAGAGACAGCGGCAATGCAAACACACACAGCACATAGCGACTGACAATGTTATCTTAGTTTTATTAATATTTCTTTAATCTCAGTTAAGCTTTAATATTCAAATTATGGCTAACTAGTAAGTTCATATTTTATAGGAATCATTTCCAGAATTGCTCTGTATGCGTCTTGTTAGATCATCTCGTCCACTAAAATTCATGCAGTACATTTATGATTTATCACTGCCAGGGGTGCTATCATTTTAACTGCAACGGGCTATCCCAGTTAGATATTCCTAGCAGTTTTGGATCTCGGAAATAAAAAATGCCAAAATGTGTTTTTATTAGAAAATGCGAAAACTGCTATTATAACATCGTCCTTAGACTTTACAATCTTACCAGCCGTTTACTGAATCCTTTTATTTTCTGATGGGCTCATGGCATTTTTCCAGTCAGTTTCTAATTTTCTACCACTACCTCCAATAATATTATGATATCCACACCATCTCATCGATTTCCATTCGGCAATGTTATCAACGACAGAGGTGATAAGATTTTATTAATCATGCTATCGCTGATAACTAATCAAATCACAAGGAGCTCAATGAGTTTGGTGTATAGCTCCAATACAGTTACAATCAAAGTGGCAGATAGCTTGCTTTTAAATTTTACAGATAAAAATTCAACTTTCGGCTACATAACGATGGACTTGGCAAAGGAAGAAGTTACCTGCAAAGAATACGAATAGAAAGAATAAAGCCTGGCACAATAAATCTCGAGCGTTTTCATAACGTATACTTAAACCATCAACTCCATGATGTCATCACGGGATATAATTACCTGAAAGTTTAACAATTAAACTCGTCAATAACCATGCGACACATGTCAGGATGTTAATGGCCAGGGAGACGAGAAATCTTTTGAGATAGCTTCTTTCATTGAGAAAACACCTACGAAGTAATTATAAATTTAGAATATTTTAAAACAATAATAAAATATATTACTAATAAAATATATAAATTTATACATTAAGAGGTTGACATTTTCCATCTAGGATAGGTTAGTCAACATAAGTTAGTATTTCCCTCCTTACTTCCTTAGCCTATGAGAATAGCCATGCCCATTCATCAATCTATAGATACTTTCATCTAGACGTCCTCCTTGTCATTACGATTTTATGTGAAATCTTTGTATCTCATTCATTGCATTATTAATATGTTCCTGTGGTTTACAATTGGTCTTGGGCAATAAATAAATTAGTAAGCACAATAAAAAAAACATAGGGCATATACTAAAATACTAAGTCTCTCGTTATCCCGTTAATCCCCATATGGGAGGTTCAATTTGCCAAGTAACTATAGAAATGGAGAAATATTGGTGGAAATAATAGCAATAGGGTAGTGGTGTACTAGACCCGCCATAGAGACGTTTTAACTTGTCCACATGATCCATGTCGACCCAAGTTCCATGCATTCATTAGCTAATAGTTCTGAGTGTGGGCACACTATTATTCTACATAATACGACAATAGTATACTATCAATAATAAATTATATCAAGACATAATGCATATCTACGTTTGTTTCAATTTTTGCTAAAGTTAGCATAAAACCATAGGGCAGGGATAGGGTTGCTATGATATATTCGAGATAGGTAGACATGTTGAACATTTTATTGTATCTTTTTTGAATATCTTGATGAAATGGTTGACTTGTACCTAGTGGAAAAAAATGATATCAACATAAATGATGTGTATAGGTAAAGTTTAAAATAAATTGAAATGAAAAGTTAGAGACTAAACTACTGGATTGGGATCTGAAAAGTTAGAGCTTTGAACTAAGCGAAAACCATGAGTCCCAAGAACACTTTTGCATTCACACACATGACATGAATGATCAAGCTCAACTATCTGTGAAAAAGAAATTTGCATGTGTCATTTCCTTATTGATTGTGCTCACACTCATGATCCTTCTCCCATTATTAATGTGCACCATGTGATGATATATTAATCATCTCAAATATACATCTTTACTATTGACATATTTATCATTTATCTTATAGTGTATGCTGCCTGCATTTATTATGCCCTATTTCATGCAGATGCATCTCTACAGCGGGGTTCTTTGATTTGATGAAGTCACGGCACTAGAGGATCTGCGGCCATTCCTCGCCCCAGAGTTCGACAGAGGAATCGTAAGTATATAATTGCACATGATGTACTATTTTTTGTTAGTTTAAAAATAAATTAAATTGTTTCACATGTGTATATTTAATCAACTTGTGTGTCTCTATTTTCACATATTCGCCTAGGGGGCACTTAGTGTGATCAACTGGGATCAGAAACTCTGGTTAATATAAGTTTGCACTTGTGATGATCTTCACCCTCCAAAGACGAACAAGTTTTTGAGTCCGTATTAAGAAGTTGCTTTCATCAGTTGCGTTCGCGTTCGATCTTAGCGTCTTGGTATCAGAGCCAGCGCGACATTTGTATCATCTACTTCTACTTGTAAGTTTCAGAAGTACTTAATATCAAATTCTAGTATGATATTCGAGAAATCTTTCTTTGTATAAAGCAATCTGGAAACAAAGTTCATTTATTTCTGTAAAAGTATCCATGTGGAATAGTTGAGATATTCGAGTCTGTTTTTTGTGGTTATAGTCTTAGTTACAAACGTTGTAAATCCACTAGTGTTGTCTCTTGAGAGACTTGTAGGATATCCTTACGCCCCAAACTATTCCTTTACTGCCTGATTCTGGTAAGTGTTCCATGGATCCTTCAATGGACTCTGTAGGGCTTACTTCCCTGGACTGTCAATCTACCGATCAAACTACTATTTCTTTAACTAAAAGAAAATCTTTCTTTTAGACTTTTGCAGTTTCATCATCCATAATAACCATCGATGATACAATACCTTCCCCTGACTGGAAACTGCTCGAGATATTACCTTTAGAGGTTTATAAAATGAAATGGTGGCAGTATAAATCCTGCACACAAATTAAAATCAGTTCTTTGGACATCACCTTCACTGACCAGGAAGAGCCCATTCACATTAATTTAATTGACAAAGACCAAATTGACTGGGCAAAAACAAAATGTTACAAATTTGTGCATCTAGGCGCTATCAAATTAGGACTTGGTCCGTTAGTACGAACTTATATGAATGTTTCTTCCTTGTGTTGTGTTTTGGATACCTGCCACTTAGATTTTTCTGATAGCAAATTGGGGAGAAGGAAACCCTTCAGGCAATTTAAAAGAGTTTGAACATCTGTTAAAGACAAGGGGTTTGGGAATAGAGAGTTGTTGGTTTTTAGTTTTTTCAAAGGCTCTCAACTCTCTGTATCTTACCTCCCATTGCTTTGGGTAACTGATGCCAATCCAGTCAAAGGTGATAGGTGTAGAATTTTTCGAGTGATCAGTTTCTACCATACTTAGTAGGCATGAGCTTTCATGGACTTTAGGGGTAAGAGGTGGAAGGGAATCATTTCCAAAGCGGATTACAACCAACGATTTAAGCTGGATGATTTTACAGCCAGTGTCCATTTTAAATCCTAAGGGACGAATCCCCAATTTGCTCCACCTCTTGTAAGACTTTCCTCCGTGAATAGTACTTCTGAAAGATCAGTTGTGTTTGAACCTTGTTCTTCTTCTCGCCTTTCTTTTTCAAGTGTTCATAACAATGAGCACAAAGGTGAGCATGCAGACTGCCCTGCCTACAGAAAATCACTTGAAAGACTAAAAATCAGAAACAAAGAAGTAAGCTTGTACATGATGTCTCTCCCTAGAAGTAGCCCTAGTTTTACCTCCACAAACCCACAGGGTGATACCTCGTTCTATCTAGGAATAAATCTTCCTGATACCCCATTTTTACAATTTGCTCATGATGGTCTTTCTAAAAGAGAGTTCATACCACATAGATCATCAAATCCACATGAAAGTGTCTCTGATGAAATAAAGTTGCTTAATTACAGCAATTATCAGCAACCACTGACTGGCAAAAACATCGATGACATAGCCTCTGATATTTTAATTCTCAGACAAAAAGCTCAGACAGAAAAAGAGCACATTTCCTTGCTCAAAGCTAAAATTGATCACTTTCTTGCAGGACAAGAAGAAGTAAAAACTGCTATTATCTTAGCAAGTGAAAAATTAGAAAAAATGCTAGATGTCCTAGGAAAAATGATGGCCAGAACACAAAATGTAAATAGTAAAAAGAGCCCTGTAACCCAAACTGCTTTAGAGCTTGCAGCTAAAGGCCATAAAATCAAACATGAAAGAAGATACTCTTTTGGAATGATGAGTATCTAAGAAGATGACCAAAGACCCGAATTCCTTTTTGGTCAAGAAATAGAAGAGATTCAAGAGTTAACAAATATGGTCTCCCAGTTCAAACAAATGCCAAATTCCCTCCCAGATAAATATTTATCGGCATTCAGAATCCCAAAAAGAGAAAATATTGGATCCTCAAATCCATACGGCCAAGGTCATACTAATCCTCAAATAACAGGTCCTCCCCCTCCTTTTGATGCTGAAATGTCAGATCTCCCTGACACTTCTCCTTCGTCAGTACCTCGTTCCCTTAGTTTCGGGATAAATAGGATGAATAATTTAATCTCCCAGATGCCTGATCAACCTGTGTTGAACATACAATGTCAATTCCGCACCCAGATTATATCTTCCATCCAACTTCTATCAAATTGGGTCTTGTACAAAAGAACACAGGACAATACAATATCTGGCCAACAACTAGCACTCCAACTGGTTGCCGGATTTTCAAGGCTAGCCTTAAAATGTTGGCGCTGGATTCCCCAAGAATCCAGAGAAGAAATGTTGAATGCAGAAGATGCGGACCAACAAATTCTTACTACCCTTGGTAAATAATTCTATGGTCCCAATGAAAATGAAGATTATGAACATCTTGCATCTTTATTTATGTCTACCAGAATCTATGACTTAAACAAGAGTGAAGAATATATTTTCTATATGCAAAAATTGTTGATTTCTTCTGGTAATGCTGATAAGCCCGCATATCTGAAACATTACTTGAGAAGCTTTCCTGGCCATGTTATTGATGTTGTTGAACAACACCTTAAAGATAAAAACATCCATCTGTTAGGTCTTTCCCTTGCCCAATTGCATGGATTCATTATGGAATCTTGGCAAGAACATTGTCTGGAAAAAAGAGTGGCTAAAGATTTCAAGCGACACTCTTCAATGTGTTCCCAGGGTTTTTGTAAAGATGTTGCAAAAATGCCAGATTGGGGGTGTGGCACCCACAACCGAGGACACTTCGGGCATGAAACATGTAGTTGTAAGAAAAAACAACAGCCCAAATATACTAGTGTACCTAGATTTCATCCAGACAAAGGCTATAAGCATAAAAAAGGAAAAAGATTTCAAAAGAAACCCTACTTGAAGAAAAGATCTAAACTTGCAGATAAAGAAAAATGTTTTATCTACGGTAAAAAGAGTCACTGGGCTAACAAATGCCCAAATAAAAATAAAATCCTAGACTTGCTGCCATCTTTTTAGAAGACCTGGATCCAGCCTGGTGGGATCTAGCTTGGTGTGCAGGAGGAGACTACCCTAAAGGTGAAGTCGTCTTCTTACCAGAAGAAGGAGATTCCTCTGATTTCGACCCTGCCTTAGATAAATTTGCTCCAAACTCATCTGACTCTTCTTCTTCTGATTCTGATGAAGAAGTAAATTTAGGAGGTTGCTCTGGTCCTCCTGATTTCAGTTTTTATATGTTCTCTTTCAACCCGCCTAAGGTCTCCTCAAAATTTAAGATTGCTGAAATAGACAAAGAATTGTCTGAGACCCCAGTCTATCAATATATGAAAAGGAAAGATCTGAAAGATGAAAGAAGAAAGCTTTTAACAAGAAGAAAAGCAAAAGAAAAAGTCTCAGAAGAAAAAGAGCAATCTGTCTCTCCGAAAATTAGCAAGAATCCAGCATTCTACCAGCCTGCTAATTTATACAAAGGCTATCTTGATCATCCTGAGGATAGACAAAAGTTTAGAAAAGATAAAGAAAATCTGATAAGACTACAGATCAAAGACAAGCAGTATTCCCTAAAGAAGCTGGTAAAAGAAATAGAGGAATTGAAAAGAATGCTTGAGATAACAACAAGAGAAAGGGACCAGTCCTCTCATGAAGAGATGTGCAGAGCCTATGCCGAAGCATTACAGTCATGTTGAGGCCTGGAAATTCGTAGGAAACAACAGCAAGGGATTCTCCCTAGTCAAGGTTCCCAATTAGCCCGTGATTGTTTGGTGTAGGGAATCCGTCCGATTTGCAGTCTGGCTACCGTAGGTCAAGTAACAAAAGGGTTTACCGGTTGCGGCCCAGTCCACCGTATATATTTTTGTATTTTTGACTTAAGATATGATATGCACGTGCCTAATTAACAATGCAGGGTGATAAAGGATGCAAAGAGTAGTCACAAAGTGATGCGCAGGTTCTTACCTCTCATCTTAGAACTCACAAGCATCTAGATCACATATGCAGTAATAAAGTAAAATTAACTATCTACCTATCCCCAAGGAGCCAAATTGTAACTTATTTATGAGTAATGTATATTGTACATGCATTATAAAGAGAAATTACAGATAGCTGATATTCCTTCCTACAACACATGAACGATTAAAGATATTTAGACAATCAGATAGCCAATTGCTTATGAACAGCATTCATTACTCATGGTGGTAATTTCACAGAATAAACCAGAAATCATTCAAACAAGAACACAGGCTCTAAGAGTTAGAACAATCTCACAATTAATGGACAAAAAGCTGGAAAAATGAAAAAGTTCATCTTTCACCAATCCATAGCATAACAATTGAACGTCCCACCAAACTTTCTCCGACAGGCAAACAATAATTCCTTATTGCAAAAAAAATAGTTCTTCTTACAATATTTCTTTTCTTGTCTAACTGGGAAAAAATCCCTTTATTCTTCTAAGTCCTCTATATTTATACAAAAAGAATGAGACTGTTAGGCTGCCCACAAGTTAACCCTTGGGCTTCCCAACTCTTCGCCTCCCAAAATTTCACTTTCATCAAGTGTTTACAAAATTGTTACATATTACAAAAGTGAACAATCATTCACGAGGAGGGCCCCACTTGAGCATTTAGAAATTTCTTCCAAGCTAAAGCCTCTGAGGCGATGCCTTCAAACTTAGAAGGTTCCAAAAAACGAATGTTTATCTCGAACTTCGCAGCCTAGTTCTTGATGGCTTCAATTCTGGCTGCACTCAAACGAAGCTTATCTTCTAATAGCTGCACACTAATTGCGGAATGATCTACTTCATTCCGTAAGGTTTGGTCATTGAGAGCTTTAATGTGCTGTATTTTTGCTTCCTCCTCTTGATACCTTTTCTATAAAATTTCCACAAACAAGTTGTGGTCCGGAAAAGCCTCTATTCTCTGTTCAGCTTCTACTTGGAAACGGTTATAGGTAATTAGGAGCCTTCTGAAGAATTCTGTACATGCCCCTTTTGTCTTTCTAACATCCTTTTTGAATTCCTCAGCTGTGTTAATAGCAAACTATAATAAGTCGTAATCATGCTTAAGGGCCTGTCGGTCTTTTGAGGGCAGCTCTGCATGAGTTTCTTCATCATTCTCTATCCTTGCCATCCTTGTTGTCATGAATTCAAGGATGTCCTGAGATCTATCAACAAAATATGAGGAGGTCTCCAGAATCTCCTCCAATCGACCATCTACTTGCAAAACTTTGCATCTTTCCTCTTCTATGGCCGTCTGCAGCTGAAGCATCTTGGCCTTTTGTGCCAGCAAATGTTCCTTGAAAGGCTAGAGATTAACTTGTTGCTCTTTTGCTTCCTCTAAAGCTGCTGTCAGAGAAGTAATCTGCTCTTGAAGTTTTGTCTCTTGTTCTTGAGATTGCTTCTCACTGGCCTCCAAGGTGGTCTTTTGCAACTCTAAGTCTTTTATCTTTCCTAGTAGTTGTTCCTTCTCTGCCCTTAGCTCTTGATACTCTTGCTGCATTTTCTCCAGACACTCTTGTGAAGTCTCCATAGATCTTCTATCTACTTGGAGAACCTGCACTTCAGCCTTTGAAGACTTCATCTCCTTTTGCACGTCTTCAAACTTTCTTTTCAACTTACTATTTTCTTCTCTTTCCTTTCTTAGTGTGTCTTTCAGTTGAGAAGAAGACTTTTTAGATTGCTCCAGATCTGTCATTATTTTTTCTACATTATCCTCCGAAGCGTGGATCAATGCAGCTCCTGCTCTAATAGTGAATCTAGGATCTCAGTCTGTTTCGTATACAATGGTAGTATCAGTTATCATCTTCCCGGACAGACCTCTGGTTTCAAACTTCTTTTCAGTTCTCTTCACTATCCTCTTTCTTTCCTTGTCATAGAAGATAGTATTAAAATCAGGGACTTCTTCCCCTATCTTTTGTTCAAAGGGGACCAGCTTAAGTGTGGGGGCCATAGACTGTCCAGGTGTGCTGACAGCAGGCTTCTGGGTCCTGAACCTCAAGGTTCGCCACGTCCTGGGTCTGAATGTGAGTTGTGTCAGAGGCTGACTATTCTGTCATTATCTGGGTCAGCTTCATCATTTCTGCCTCCTATATCTGAAGCTCCTCATCAAGCTTCCTTTTCCTTTCTTCTTCTTCAATTCTTGCATCTTCTTCAGCTTTTTTGGCTGCCTCTTATGCAGCTCTTATTTTCTCTTCCTCTTCTCCCTTTAGCCACCTTTCAGCTTATTGGGCTAACCTTTGGGCTTCTTCGTTTCTTTTCCTGGCTTCTTCATCGGCTTTTGCTTGTTCATCCTGCCCCTTCCCACCTTTGGTGGTGATCTTCTTTTTGAACCTTTTCCTCAAGGATGTTATGTTCAATGCACTACAGAAGACGGAATATTCTATGTCCCAATGGTGAGTGTATTCGAAATGAACATTGGCCTCTTTGCAGTGTTCAGCTACTTTGTTGTGGGAGTCATTCCTGTGGAAGGGCATCTCACCAAAATGAAACTTTTCCAACTCTTCCACAAACTCATTTGCTTTCTTTACTCTGGTAAACTTATAACTCCCTAACTTGAAAGGCAAAGGGGGATAGGCAGCCTTCTTATGCTCAAATAAAAATCTTCCTATGCCATACAGGAAGACTTGCCTAACTGCCTCTTTATGAATAATGTAGTCTGTGGCATATTTGGGTAGTAGGGAGGGTTCTCTGGAGCCTCCAAACATTCTGAAGCAGAGCCCATCCTCAGTCAGGTAATAATCTGCATATTCTTCAATCACCTGCAATGCCTCTTCTGACATGCAGTCACATTCTTTTAGAAAAATGAGAGTATACAATGGCATGATAAAATGTTCACAGACCTCTCGGTAGTGACTGTGGTACTTGTGAGCCCACAGTGGCTTGTATGCAGAGTAAACAGGTATCCTCTCCCTGTCCCAGATGCACCTTAGGCCGGGGAAAGGTTGATTGCACAGTATACAATCAACGAGTATTGAGCTCATGTAAAATTCTGACCTCTTTTGGGACACTCCTCCCAAAGCTGAGGCCATGCAGGATGAGAGACTATTTGAAACTATGTTGGCCCAGTTGAAAATGGTCCCCTGGGTCGCAACATAAAAATAATTGGCATCCACTCCAATTTGAAGCTTTTTCCATGAGCTCTTCCAAAAATCCTATTAAGCATTAAAGCTATGAACTTGTAAGGGGTTCTCAAGCTCGCGGTATCATATTCTCCCGTCGGCTTGGTTCTAAAGTTTCTTCCAGGCAACAGCATTCTCTTGAGGGTCTCGACGAGATCCATTCTGATGTTTCTCAGCCAGTCTTCAGTTAAAAATATTTGTGCTTCTGGCAAGTGGTAGGCCAGGGCTACATATCCTGGGCTATAGGAAGCATAGCCTTGTTTGTCAACAATCTCAAGGATCATAGTGGTTACATCTGCCCTGGGCAGAATCCAGCTAATCACTTCAGAGCATGGAAAGAGCTCTGGTCTTGTAGCAATCTTCATCACTGAAGATCTTTCTATATTTGCGTATATGCCTTCTTCCTCAAATCCTATATCAGGCACCTCTCGACGCGTGATCAACCTATAGATGTCTCCCCGCTGGTACTCAGGCTCTACACCAGTTATGCACTTGGTTTCCTCATAGATATATTCGGTCTTGGTGATAATTTCCATGTCGGGATCCTTTTCGACTACAGGGACCTTCATCTTTTGTTGCTTCGACATTTTGAGTTCGGAATATTCCTGTCATATATGAAATTATAATCATTAGGCCATTTCCGGATAAGTTGCAAAGATTGAGACATAAATAAAGATGCAAGATGTTCATAATATTCATTTTCATCGGCACCATAGAATTCTTTACCAAGGGCAGTAAGAATTTGTTGGTCCGCATCTTCTGCATTCAACATTTCTTCTTTGGATTCTTGGGGAATCCAGCGCCACCATTATGAGGCTAGCCCTGAAAATCCGGCAACCAGATGGAGTGCTAGTTGTTGGCTAGATATTGTATTGTCCTGTGTTCTTTTGTACAAGACCCAATTTGATAGAAGTTGGATGGCAGATCTAATCTGGGCGCAGGATTGACATTGTATGTTCAACACAGGTTGATCAAGCATCTGGGAGATTAAATTATTCATCCCATTTATCCTGAAACTAAGGGAACGAGGTACTGACGAAGGAGAAGTGTCAGGGAGATTTGACATTTTGGCATCAAAAGGAGGGGGAGGACCTGTTATCTGAGGATTAGTATGACCTTGTCCGTATGGATTTGAGGATCCAATATTTTCTCTTTTTGGGATTCTGAATGCCAATAAATATTTAGCTGGGAGGGAATTTGGCATTTGTTTGAACTGGGAGACCATATTTCTTAACTCTTGAAGCTCTTCTATTTCTTGACCAAAAAGGAATTCGGGTCTTTGCTCATCTTCTTAGATACTCATCATTCCAAAAGAGTATCTTCTTTCATGTTTGATTTTATGGCCTTTAGCTGCAAGCTCTAAAGAAATTTGGGTTACAGGGCTCTTTTTACTATTTACATTTTATGTTCTGGCCATAATTTTTCCTAGGACATCTAGTCTTTTTTCTAATTTTTCGCTTGCTAAGATAATAACAGTTTTTACTTCTTCTTTTCCTACAAGCAAGTGATCAATTTTATCTTCGAGAAAGGCAATGTGTTGTTTTTCTTTCTGAGAATTAAAATATCAGAGGCTATGTCATCGATGTTTTGGCCAGTTAGTTGTTGCTGATAATTGTTGTAATTAAGCAACTTTATTTCATCAGAGACACTTTCATGTGGATTTGATGATCTATGTGGCATGAACTCTCTTTTAGAAAGACCATCATGAGCAAACTGTCGAAATGGGGTATCAGGAAGATTTCTTCCTGGATGGAACGAGGTATCACCCTGTGGGTTTGTGGAGGTAAAACCAGGGCTACTTCTAGGAGAGACATCATGTACAAGCTTACTCCTTTGTTTCTTATTTTTAGTCTTTCAAGTGCTTTTCTGCAGGCAGGGCAGTCTGCATGCTGGCCTTTGTGCTCATTGTTATGAACACCTGAAAAAGAAAGGTGAGAAGAAGAACAAGGTTCAAACACGGCTGATATTTCAAAAGTATTATTCACAGAGGAATATCTTACAAGAGGTGGATCAAATTGGGGAGAAGGAAACCCTTCAGGCAATTTAAACATGTTTGAACATCTATCAAAGACAAGGGGTTTGGGAATAGAGAGTTGTTGGTTTTTAGTTTTTTCAAAGGCTCTCAACTCTCTGTATATTACCTCCCATTGCTTTTGATACTGAAATGTCAGATCCCTGACACTTCTCTTCGTCAGTACCTCGTTCCCTTAGTTTCGGGATAAATGGGATGAATAATTTAATCTCCCATATTCCTAATCAACCTGTGTTGAACATTCAATGTCAATCCCGCGCCCAGATTAGATCCGCCATCCAAATTATATCAAATTGGGTCTTGTACAAAAGAACATAGGACAATAAAATATCTGGCCAACAACTAGCACTCCAGCTGGTTGCCAGATTTTCAGGGCTAGCCTCAGAATGGTGGCGCTAGATTCCCTAAGAATCCAGAGAAGAAATATTGAATGCAGAAGATGCGGACCAACAAATTCTTACTGCCCTTGGTAAATAATTCTATGGTCCCGATGAAAATGAAGATTATGAACATCTTGCATCTTTATTTATCTCTCCCAGAATATGTGACCTAAACAAGAGTGAAGAATATATTTGCTATATGCAAAAATTGTTGATTTCTTCTAGCAATGCTGATAAGCCCGCATATCTGAAACATTACTTAAGAAGCTTTCTTGGCCATGTTCCTGATGCTGTTGAACAACACCTTAAAGATAAAAACATCCCTCTAGCAGGTCTTTCCCTTGCTCAATTGCATGGATTCATTATGGAAACTTGGCAAGAACATTGTCTGGAGAAAAGAGTGGCTAAAGATTTCAAGCGACATTCTTCAATGTTTTCCCCAGGTTTTTGTAAAGATGTTGCAAAAATGCCAGATTGGGGGTGTGGTTCCCACAACCAACGAAACTTCGAGCATGAATCATGTAGTTTTAAGAAGAAACAACGGCCCAAATATACTAGTGTACCTGGATTTCATCCAGACAAAGGCTATAAGCATAAAAAAGGCAAAAGATTTCAAAAGAAATCCTACTTTAAGAAAAGATCTGAACCTGCAGATAAAGAAAAATGTTTCATCTACGATAAAAAGGGTCACTGGGCTAACAAATGCCCAAATAAAAATAAAAATCCTAGACTTGCTGCCATGTTTTCATAAGACCTGGATCCAGCGTGGTGGGATCTAGCTTGGTGTGCAGCAGGAGACTACCCTAAAGGTGAAGTCGTCTTCTTACCAAAAGAACAAGATTCCTCTGATTCTGACCCTGCCTTAGATAAATTTGTTGCAAACTCATCTGACTCTTCTTCTTCTGATTCTGATGAAGAAGCAAATTTAGGAGGTTGCTCTGGTCCTCCTGATTTCAGTTTTTATATGTTCTCTTTCAACCCTCCTAAGGTCTCCTAAGAATTTAGGATTGCTAAAATAGACAAAGAATTGACTGAGACCCCAATCTATCAATATATGAAAAGGAAAGATCTGAAAGATGAAAGAAGAAAGATTTTAACAAGAAGAAAAGAAAAAGAAAAAGTCTCAGAAGAAAAAGAGCAATCTGTCTCTCCAGAAATTAGCAAGAATCCAGCATTCTACCAGCCTGCTGATTTATACAAAGGCTATCCTGATCATCATGAGGATAGACAAAATTTTAGAAAAGATAAACAAAATTTGATAAGTCTACAGATCAAATACAAGCAGTATTCCCTAAAGAAGCTGGTAAAAGAAATAGAGGAATTGAAAAGAATGCTTGAGATAACAACAAGAGAAAGGGACTAGTCCTCTGATGAAGAAATGTGTAGAGCCTATGTCGAAGCATTATAGTCACCAAAAGCTGTTGAAATTCCAAAACATTCTCAGCACACTAGTGATTCAGGAATAGAAGATTGTCAAAATGATGAACTATCACTAGCATCTCTAGGACTATTCACTGGTCCTAAATATTTCATTAAAATAAAGTTTTGTCCATCTGAATTCAAATCTTATGAGCTGGATTGTTTGATAGATTCAGGTTGCCAAATGAATTTGGCAAAAGGAAATGCTATACCATCTTTTTACTGGGAAAAAACAAACGAACATGGTGTAGCCATTGAAGGAACTTCTGTACAGCTCAAAGGATGAGTTCCATATTTTCCAATAAGCATCAATGGAATAAAAGAAGTTCTGTATCTTAACAGAGTAGACGACCTGAAAGAAGATTGCATCATAGGATCACCCTTCTTGCATAAAGTCAGCCCCATTACAGTTGATGAGCCCAATATGAATTTTTCATGTACAATAAATGGCAGAAGAGTTTCCACCCCTCTATACTATTTTTCTTCTTACAAATGTAAGAATCTTGTTCCCCAATCCAACCCCACTCTTAGTCTTGCAGAACTATTAAAAATGGAAAGATGCATTGCCTATGCAGAAATGCACAAAGAATCTGCCCTCTCCAAAATTTCCTCTAAACTAGAGAAGGATTGCACCTCAGAGTCACCTAATGCATTTTTTACCAGGGAAAAATACTTTGTTTCCTTACCTTTTAACCCCCTAGAAACACCAAAAGCTCAAAAAGCCTCTACTGCCCTTATGTCTTCCTTAGAAAGAGAATTTTGTGCAAATGAAATCAAAGAACTCTTGGACAAAGGCCTTATAGAACCTTCTAAGAACCCTTGGGCATGTCGAGCATTTGTTGTCAATAAACACTCTAAGATAAAAAGAGGAAAACCCATACTGGTTGTGAATTTTAAACCCTTGAACAAGATCATTGAACCAGTCCGTTACCCTCTGCCCGATAAATCTAGTTTATTGCAAAGGATAGAAGGATGCACCATTTTTAGCAAGTTTGACCTGAAGTCTGGTTTTTACCAGATTGGAATTGAAGAAAAAGACAGGTACAAAACTGCCTTTGTCGTTCCTCATGGGAACTATCAGTGGAAGGTCCTTCCATTTGGCATTAACAATGCACCATCAGAGTTCCAGAAAAGAATGGAAGATATCTTCAGAGAAAAGAAATGGGCATTAGTATACATAGATGATATTCTTATTTGTTCCCACAATCTGCAGGAACATTTGAAACATCTTCAAGAATTTTATTCTTTGGTTTTCAAACATGGATTGGTTTTGTCAAAATCCAAAATGGAAATTGGCAAAAAGGACATTGAATTTTTAGGATATAAAATAAGTAAAGGACAAGTGATCCTCCAAGACCATGTCCTGAAGGTTTTTGCTAACTTTCCTGATCAGATCTTAGAAAAGGTTCAATTGCAGAGATTCTTGGGAAGCCTAAATTATATTAGGCCATTCTACAAAGGACAGGAAAATGACATTCATTTGCTGCAGCAACAACTGAAAAAAAATCCCGCAAGATGGAATAAAGATATGATGGATGCAGTAAAGCAAATCAAAGAAAAAGTAAAACAGCTTCCTCCACTCTCACTACCACAAGGCTCGAGTCAAATGGTGATTGAAACAGACGCCTTCAATAAAGCTTGGGGAGGTATTCTCATAGAAAAACATGGTGATCAAGAAGAAATATGCAGCTATGCTTCAGGAGCATTAAAAAATGCAGAAATCAATTATCCGTCAAGTCACAAGGAAATCCTCGTAGTAAAAAAGACTGTAAACCATTTCAAGCTTTATATAAAACCTGTCAAGTTCATTATTAGAACAGATATGAAAATAATGCCGGGTATATTCAAAAATGAAAATCTTATGGCAGAAAATACTTCTAGGATTCTAAAATGGTTTCTTTGGTTGCAAAACTTTGATTTTGAAATTGTATATAAACCAGGATATTTGAATTGTGTTTCCGATATGCTAACCAGAGATGAATTACAGGAGAAACCTAGCCTCAACATTTTTGTCTATGGATCATCCAGCTCGTCAAACAAAAAATCTAAACTTTGGATCTTCAATGATCCCTTGACAGAGGAAGAAAGAGAAGATTTTTCTAATTGCGCCAGCAAAAAGGAAGCAGATAAGTATCTTTCCCTCTCCTTGATCCAACAAGTAAATGCCTCTCCTCTGAAAATACAAATATTGGAGAGATGGGAAAAAAAGCCTATAAAGGCTTAGAAAATGCCATGCACCAGCTTCAGCGGCTTAATCACGTTTGAGTTGATACAGCTTATACAAATGGACTAGTTGTATTATGTGGATATCGATCCAGGATTTTTAACATGGAATAGTTATAACCTCATATTGCAGTTCTGTAGAGAACAAGGAGAAATAATAATTTCTGGAGATCCTTTTGTACTGGTGCAACAACAATGGTCTGGATGGATAGAAGTTTTCCTTGATAAATTCTGTCCAAGAAAAGATTGGGTTCAACGACGTGCAAATTTCATTCTGCACCTTCAAGCTGATATGATTGTAGCACACCACAATCATATGTGGTTTAAATTTAAACTGCGACATCTTGGAGGAGCTTACTCTCCTCTTGAACCCCCTATTTTCACCCAACAGAAATTCAGAAGAATGGACAAAAATGGTCGCCTCTTAGATCATAAAATTCATACAAGAAGAATTCCTCTAAACCTTAAATTTGAATCCATTTTTTAAGAAGAATTCTGTTGTATTCCTAATGAAGACATGCTTGGATCCGATGTGGAACAGTGTTTTTCAAATTGCTTATTTTCGGATACCAAATTTGGTTTAGATAATGATTCTAATAGATTCGTTGGTTGTACATGTGGGGAAAACCCATGTATTTGTAATCATGACAATGAATACAATTCTGACTCTGATAGATTTGTTGGTTGTACATGTGGGGAAAACCAATGTATTTGTAATCATGACAATGAATAATGGAAAGCGTCATGGGCCGCTAATAGTAGCTCCACTTTGTAAAAAGTCCTGTCTAGTTGTTAGTCCGTAGATTCTTTCATATGGATTGGGTGACTTACCTAACAAAAGGTGTGATTTGATCCACTGCCATGAGATCCGAATCAAGTATTTTTACATATAGGTGTAATTTTCGGGTCACCGGTTTACCGGCTAAAATATGTATAAATAAGGTGCCCCTCGCCTCATTTGGGCACCGAGTGTTTTTTAGTCTAGTAAGCTTTCTGCATTTTCTCTGTGTCAAGCACTGTGTATGCTCTCCCTCTGCGCCTCGAACGATCAAATGAGATCAAAAGCAGTGATCTCACTTGTAATGAGTCTGTAAAACCAGTAGCATATGCTCTCCCTCTGCACTTAGTGTGATCAGCTGGGATCAGAAACTCTGGTTAGTATAAGTTTGCACTTGTGATGATCTTCGCCCTCGGAAGACAAACAAGTTTTTGAGTCTATATTAAGAAGTTGCTTTCATCAGTTGCGTTTGCATTCGATCTTGGCATTCTATGCCGACACACGCTCCAGCTAGGGAGACAAGTAGCAACCACACTAGCATCTACTCTGTGCATGCGGGCGGGGGGATGATACTGTTGGTGTCAGTGGGGAGGTTCCCCACAAGATAGGTACATTAAATGCATATATATTTTTCTTTCAGTTATTAGTACCTTTAATTTATATTGATTTCAAATTCACCTACAGTTAATGTATGTATTTTGACTGACATTTATGTTTTCATCTAATTTTCAAGTGTTGCACAGCAGGGCCCTGACCCTTTTGAGGAAGCACCATGGGAGGATGATATCACACGTATCACGCTGCAAGACATTACCAATCAGTGTGACAATTTGCGGGTTAACGTTTGAGATATTTCAGATCGCTCTCCTGCATCACGTTCAATGTGGATGATGTTAGAGGCAGTAGACAATATACTGAAGGTATACAGGTCCATTGGACCATTGAGTTCTCTTTGGGTCAATGCATGTCAGAGAAGAAGGGCCGCAGTGAGGGGTCCTAATAACTGGGCCACAGTGAAACATGGAATAGCTGGCCATGATGTGAAGGGAACATTATTTGATATCCCTCCTAGCCAAGCCACTAGTCAATCTCTTAGACTTAAGGAGTTTAAGCTAGAGGCTGCAGTGCCTTGTGTATATGACAAGTTTATTGGAGTGTGAGGCATGTTTCCCCACCATGAATAGGTCCCACTATACTTTCCAAAACATTTGTATGCATAGTTTGTCCTAGACATTCACCCATATTATAGCACCACGCCCTCGAGCTTCTATGGTGTTGATGGGGGATGCAGTCATGCGCGTCGTGGGGCTAGGAGAGACCCTGGAGCTCATCCATAGCCAGAGCCTTTGGTAGGTTTCCCAAGCAGGGCCATGCTTAGGACAACTGATGTAGCTCGGTCATCTCATCTAGCTTATGAGGAGCGGAGTACATTGGTAGAGGTGACACACATGATGATGCATGGTACCATGATGGCTCTACAGGTAGAGAGACATAGAGCACCCACTGCACCTGCAAAGCCTAAGATACAGTGGGTAGCTGATGATGTTCTCAATGTTGTTGATCGCAACACACTAATGCATTATGTTATCATGGCCCGCGATGCATATTTTGGAATACATCATAAATGCAGGCCTCGACCGATGGGACAGGTATATCTTTATTGTCATCATTTGATCAAGTCGTCATTTGATTGTCATGATTGCAATGTATTCTCAAATTAATCGTATTTTTAACTAATACTTTGATTTGTGTTAGACCCCCATGCAAAAGCCTAGTTTCATGGAGGTCCTTTTTGGCAGTGATGCATCTGTTCAAGGTCCCGCTACATTTCTGCCTACCTACGTCTATGAGGTATGTGTTAACTATCATCCTCAATTGGAATTTCTAAATGAGTCAATTGTTGAACACATAATATTTTGGTATAATCTAACTTTCGTCATTTATATTGCTCATATGTACATGATAGAGGGAAGGGAGTTGCACAGGATTCTACACAGCCCCGCTCGAGTCCTACTTATGGAACACCAATCGAAGAGGTAATAGTTATTTATGTTCGAATTTTTTGCATATTTCTGTTCATATTATAATTTACATGTTGAGATTGTAATTCTCAAGTTCAAATTGTAATTCATTAATGTAACTATTTTCATGTCATGTGGAAACAGGAACAAACACAAGAAGCTGTAGATGAGGGTGTTGAAGCCGCCATGATGTCTACAGATGAGTAGATAGCCGCTCATCATCTAGGTCCTGATGAAGGCTCGTCTCAATAGCCCATCCTCCCAAACCTGACACTCAACTCGAGTGAGGTGAGTTCATAGATAGATATGTTTCATATATATATATATAATTTTTTGTCACATTCTACATATAATTTAAATATGTGTTATGTAACTCACTTACAGAGTTCATGATTTTAACTTCTGCAGTTCTTAGACTTGGACAATTTTCTTTGTGATGTGCATAGTCTAGCTAGCGGTACTGTAGTCGGCGGTAGTGTAGCTAGCGGTAGTGTATTCGGAGGTAGTGTAGCTGGCGGTAGTGGCCATGATGGTCGATCTCTCGATCAATGGCGTAGGAGTGATTTGTAGACTGTTATTTGTGGACGTTATTATTTTGTACTTGATGATTATCGATATATCTCTATGAACTTTTTTTTGAACATGATGGTCTGCTAAATGTTTTAATTATTTGCAGTTATAGTTAAAAGTTTTTTTATGTTTTATGTAATCTTAATGTTATTTAACAATCATTAATGTGGAACAATCTTACGAAATTGTACAATTTTTCAATTTAATAAATTACAAGTTTACAAAATTTACAATGTTTACAAAGTTTACAAGTTTACATGTTTGCAAAATTGTCAATCGAACACAACTTACAATTTATAACGGAACTTACAATTAAAATGTTACAAAATTTACAACTTTACAATGTAAGATCTACTAGGTGTGAATTACAACTACAATGTAAAATTTGATTTCATATACAAAAAAATTTACAACTACAATTTTAAATTTGATTTTATTTGTAAAAAAAATTACAAGTTTGCAAAATTGTCAATCAAGCAAAACTTACAATTTAACATAACTTACAATTAATATCGATTGCAATCGGTAGATTTAACGAGGACACAATAAATGTATGTGTTGTTCTTTGGGTTGCATGTCACCAACAATTTACAAGTTTACAATTTACAACTTGTCTACAATGTAACATGTAATTTAGAACTTTGCACAAATAGAGTGTGATATACATGTATTTGCACAAATACACCAAAAAGACGTTACATAGACAAAATTGATCTTCCATAACATTGGTATTCCTAGGTATACATGTTCATGCAAATAGATTACATATGTGAATGCACATGTACTCTCATATATATGTTTACAAAAATTACATTTAAATACAAATGATATATTTCAGAAGAAATTTTTATTTGTTACATTTCAAAAGCATGTCAACTATGTCAACATCAAAAGTGACATATAACCTTCATTCATCCAGCCAATGGGTTATAGGAATTCATGTCTCCATAACACGATCATGGTCAGCTACTGACATCTTCCATCTCTTTGGTTCATCCCTATTCACCTTCATTTCAATGAGATGTATCTGAGCTGCCACCACCAAATGACTATACTGACAAGACATATGTTCAGGCATGAAATATCTGTAAATAATATAGTCACCGTGTCTTCTCACTTTTTCAAAACAGTGGCCCACCACAACTAGGTCACCAA
Source organism: Pseudotsuga menziesii (assembly GCA_001517045.1). Taxonomy (NCBI): domain Eukaryota; kingdom Viridiplantae; phylum Streptophyta; class Pinopsida; order Pinales; family Pinaceae; genus Pseudotsuga; species Pseudotsuga menziesii. Next base: position 383,545 of record LPNX011082905.1, on the reverse strand, counting down.
CTTGGTACGTGAACTCTCCATCAACATAGGGACGCACCAACCTGCTTTTGATTTGTGTACACCGCATCAAAAATTATGCCACATGATCAGCATTTCCCGGTGGTGCAATTACAACAAATACATCACATGCATCAAGATTTGAAAAAATTAAACAATAAAAATATATATATGCATGTGTACAGGACTAGATACTTAAAAATCCAATCAAGTATCATGTACCTTGCTTAACCAAATCAGAAACCCGATCATGATCTAGTGAAACCGCTACCTCGTCAATGTGCATCTCTTGCCACATCGGAATTGGATGTGGCCCCTTTATATTAAAAGGGACATAATTCCATTGTTTGACATATGCATCGTTCACGTAATGATCAACCCCCAGTCCATTGGCGTCAATGCAAAAATCACAGAAGCATGCATACTTCCTCGTTTCGATGGAAAATATGTCATCCATGTATTTACTATGAACTGAATGTAGTTCTCTCATACCAGGTATGGTCTCCCAATACCATGGCATGGATCTATTCACATCGCAAAGGGAAACATCCCAAAAAATCCTGCATCGAATAACAAACATAATATATATATATATATATAATACAAACACATTTATTAAAATCCAATTAAGTTGTTTTGTTTTCCTACCTACGCACCAACATTGCTTGTTCATGACCTTGGTGACCCCAATTGTGTGTGCACCAATCAACTACTTTTGCTCAGAACTTGAGTCGAGATGCACTATGAATCATTTGGTACCTCCAAAGTGCTCATTTCACACATGCACCTGCGCCATCATGTCCACCCTTTTCGTGCTTTGTTTCAAAAAAGCTCCAACTGTGTCGAATTCTCGTCTCTTTGTGAAGGTGACTCAACCAATAAAATGAGCATGCTAATTTGAACTGCCCCGCACACCCATCTAACCAAATACAGTGTTTTTTAAATGACACCCCATTCTTTTTGAATGAATCATAAATCAGCACAAAGCAATGTTGAACAAACAACATGTCATGCTCACGATCATCACTGACATAAAAATGGTATTCCTTGATCACATCGCGTGACTGAGGAGTGCTATCCCTACCGTCAATGCTCTCCTAAGCATGTCTATACAATACATGTATGAAGATGGAAACATGGTCAGAGTGATAATACTCACTTTGTATCTCTCTATGAGGAGAAAATGTGTAATTCTTAGCAAAGTCTACCACCGATAGGATTGTTCCTTGCTCAAAAACCTCACGAGAATGCTTAAATTCTAAATCTTTCCACCTAGAACTATGGGAGTGTTTAATGTATTTGTAAATATGACTTTGAAACTTTTCCATGAAGTTTGAAATAGGAATATCATCCTCAAGCAAGTCGATCCTCTTATATGGAACATGTGACGAAGATGATGGATTCATGGAGACATACTCATATGTCTTCCATTTAATTGTGAAATTTGACAATCCAAGGTGTGTTGGATCAATAGGAAACTTCCTATGGAAAATTCCAAATCACCACATTCATGGAATCTTCTCCTACCTACACACCTTTTATTGAAAAACATATTTTCAAGGTTCCTATTGCATAGTATCATAGAAATAAAATATCGCACTGTGTGATGAGCTAGTTCACCATCCCAATGTTTTTTGCAAAAATCCACAAATGTGTCATAGTATAACTAGAATTCAACATGATATCAACAACAACAAGTGTCCTTAATCATATTCGGCCTAATATACCATAGTTTCAACTTACTGAACATGGTAAATGAGATCTAGACACCAGGACTTGATTCTTTGAATTTCTTGAACAAAGCAACTCCTATAATCTTAATAACATGCTTGCAATGTTCCTTATAAATGCCTCTGCCAGAATGTTGTCACGGGACATGTTTTCAATCTGGTATAGCACGAGAATGGTTGTCCCAATACTCTATCACCTTCTCTTTAATTACCTCTTCCATCCTGTCTTTATATGCTTCTCTAGATATAAGAGCCCAACAAGGAGCTTCATTGTTTTCATCTATCTTTACCCTAAATTTAGTGTATTTGTGCAGTGTTTTTCTTGAAATGTGGAGAAACTTTGACATTGTTGCGACCATTCGATTTCTTGAGGTACTTCATGCCACAATAGCTGTTGAATTTTCATATGCTAAGCTAGATAATTAGTATTTCATTTCAATTTCATAACAAAATCATATAAACATGATCACTGAAAGATAGACAAGCACAACCATACAAAAGGAACACAAGGATTTATCCTAGGAAAACCCTAAAGGGAAAAATCCAGCAAAAGCTTCCTCAATACAGATGCCCCAAAAAGATAAAACCAAAAACCAAAAACGGAGATCAAATCCTGATCCTCCTCCTTCTCCAGCCACTCCTCTCTCCTCCACTAATGCGCTACACAAGTGAGAGTGTGTGTTTCAAATGAGGAGCGCCACACCTCTATTTATATTCATCCGTTCACTTTAATTATCAATTCTGACATGTAGGCTTGAGTTAATCATGTAGGCTCCAGTTACACATGTAGGCTCAAGTAACCACACTGGGGTGCTAATGACCCACCTTTACAATTAGAGGGGACTACCTCATGACTCTTATTAGTTCTTCTGATTAGAAGCATCGAGGTACAAAGCAGTACAAGTGGTTCTCCGGGTAGGACCATCGGGGACCATAAAAATATACATATAGAATATTCTTCGAAGTTACAATATTTCAACACTCCCCCTTAACTAGAAGGGTATTCTACAACAATATCAAGAACAACAATAATAGGAGAGATATAGAGGACATCATCAACATCATCAGCGTAACACATCCATAAATCATTGGAATCTTTTTCAACATCATGTAGTCTTCATGTTCAATCTTCAGTCTTCAGCAACATCAACACTTTGACTGCTTCGATCAGCAACAACTTGACCTTTCGATCAGCAGCAACATCTTCAGCACTTTGACCTTTCGATCAGCAACATCTTCAGCACTTTATCCTTTCGATCAGCAACAACATCTTCAGCACTTTGACCTTTCGATCAGCAATATCTTCAACACTTTGACCTTTCGATCGGCAACAACATCTTCAGCACTTTGACCTTTCGATCAGCAACATCTTTATCACTTTGACCTTTCGGTCAGCAACAACATCTTCAGCACTTTGACTTTTCAATCAGCAACAACATCTTCAGCATCTTGACTTTTCAAACAGCAACATCATCATTGTCATACTCTGATCAATAACATTGTGATCAGCACCATCATCATCATACTTCAATTTTTGAATAGCATCATCATCATCACATTCTGATCTTTCGATTAGTAAGTCATCATCATCACACTCTGATATTTCGATCAGTACATTGTCATCATCACACTCTGATCTTTCAATCAGTACATCGTCATAATCATACTCTGATCTTTCGATCAGTACATCATCATCACACTCTGATCTTTCGATCAGTACATCGTCATCATCACACTCTGATCTTTCGATCAGTACGTCATCATCATTAGTAGCAACCTGTAATCCACATCTCAAAGACAAAAAGTCTTTGGTTCACTTTTGGACTTAAATTCCAGGGATGATGCAATCCCCACCACATTCTCGACAACCGAAGTTATCGGATTGATTACGGGATAATCAGTCCCTATCACTTTAGGACTAAGTCCAAGGATGATGCAATCCTACCACATTCATGGGGACCAAAATCTCCGTATACATTTTGAACCAAGGTTCAGGGATGATGCAATCCCACCACATTCACAGGGGTCGAGACCTCCAAATACATTTTGAACCGAGGTTCAGGGATGATGCAATCCCACCACTTTCATGGGGGTCGAGACCTCCAGATACATTTTGAACCGAGGTTCATGGATGATACAATCCCACCACTTTCACGGGGGCCGAGATCTCCAGATACATTTTGAACCAATGTTCAGGGATGATGCAATCCCACCACATCCACAAGGGCCGAGACCTCCGGATACAATTTGAACCGAAGTTCGGTGATGATGCAATCCCACCACTTTCACGGGGACCGAGACCTCCAGATACATTTTGAACCGAGGTTCAGGGATGATGCAATCCCACCACATTCACGAGGACCGAGACCTCCGGATAGATTTTGAACCGAAGTTCAAGGATGATGCAATCCCACCACATTCTCGAGGACCGAAGTCACCAGATCTATTCTGGACGGATGTCCCAGGATGATACAATCCCTCTTCATTCTCAAGGACTGAGATCACTGGATCACTTCTGGACAGATGTCCCGGGATGATATAATCCCTCTTCATTCTCGAGGACTGAGGCCACCGGATCACTTTAGGGAAGGTGCCCAGGGATGATACAATCCCACTGCAATATCACTACTCCTCCTTTCGAGGAAGGTCTTTCCGAACAACACCATCTTGTCTCAAAATTGTTCAAACTTTACTCGAGACAGAGGCTTTGTCAGCACATCATCATCTAAACCTTTATCATCTACATCTTTAGTATGTGAATACTGAACTATCACCATCTGTATCTCCAATATATGAATACTAAAAGCATCATCATCTATATCTTCAGTATAGAAATACTGAAAGCATCACCACCTCTATATTCAGTATAGAAACACGGAATCACCATCATCTGCATCTACAGTATTTAAATACTGAAACATCATCTATATATTTAGTATGGGAATATTGAAATCATCATCATCTATATCTTCAGTATGGGAATACTGAAACATCATCATTTCTATATTCAGTATAGAAATAATGAATCACCATTATCTGCATCTACAGTATGTAAATACTGAAACATCATCATCTGCATCTTATCTCGTATGTAGAAATACCGGATTTCTATGTGTTATGATAGAACACAGGGTTCTCTATCATCACAACTCTGGTTATCACATAGAATCATTGTAGTATCCATATTCAGGTCAAAGAGACCTGATATCAGCTTCTGAAGCCATATGGCTTCACAACTTAGCAGAGCAATCTTCTATGTATTCTGCTTCAGCCGTGCTAAGAGAAACACTGGACTGTTACCTGCTAAACCATGAACTCATAGCAATCCCCAAACAAAAGCATCTACCTGATGTGCTTTTCCTGTCTGAGATACTTCCATCCCAATCTGCACCTGTATAGCCATACAATCTGTAGTCATCATTTACATCATAGTATAGACCAAAGTCTATAGTCCCTTTCAGACATCTCATCACATGTTTTGCGGCTATTAGGTGAACCCGTCTAGCTTGAACTAGATATTAACTAAAGGTGTTCATAGCAAAACAAATCTTTGGTATGGTATTTGTTAAATACATTTAATGACCCAATAATATGTCAGTATTGAGTCGCATCCACTAACTCTAATGAGTCATCACCTAACAAATTCAAGTTGGAATCCATTGGTGTGGCCATGGCTTTGTATTCCAACATATCGAATCTTTTCAATATCTCTACTACATACTTTCCCTAGTTGAGAAATATTCCTTCTAAATTTTGCCATACTTCCAAACCTAGGAAATAATGCATTAACCCAAGGTCTTTCATCTAAAATTCTTTAGCGAGCTTCTTCTTGCATTCTACAGTCTGTTTCTCATTCCCTGCCAGAAATAGATCATCCACATATAGTAATAGTATGACAAGTTCATCTTCTACAACCTTGTAGTAAAGGTTAGGATCGACTTTACTCTTGGAAAATCCCATGCTCGTCAGGAAACTGTCTATTCTTCCATACCAAGCTCTGGGAGCTTGCTTCAAGCCATAGAGGGCCTTCTTCAACTTGCATACGTGAGTCCATCTATCTTCAACTTCAAATCCTCGTGACTATTTGATGTAAAACTCTTCCTCAATCATACCATTAAGGAAGGCTTGTCTTTACTTCATCATGGAAGAAACTACCATGATAGTTTTGAAGGAAGTATACTTTGCTTCCTGGAGTAAGTGTCTCTTCAGAATTAATTCCCTCTTTCTGAGAGAAGCCACAAGTCTTTCCTTACTTCTATCAGTAGCATATTTTATCTTACAAATCCATTTGGAAGATACTGCATTCTTTCTTTTTGGTTTGAGTATTATATCCCAAACATCATTCTAGTATTCTTTCATCATAACATCTTCCATAAGTTTGTCTTTTCAGGTCATCAACATATCCTAGTCTTCTGCATTCAACCTTGAAGGTTGGATCCCACTTTACTCTTGGTAAAGTCTCGATCCATCAGGAAGCTATCCATCATGTCGTACCAAGTCAAAATCAGATATCTTCTGTAGTCACTCCCCTTGAAGTGGAGTATCATCTTCCCTCTTCATTCTGTACAAGTGGTTCTATTCTTTATATATACTTCTAGTGGGTCTGGTCAATAGAGTATGTCATGTCATAGTTTATTCTTTCTGAGGTAAACCACGAACCTTGCTTTGTACACTTGTTCTGGTAGATCCATATGGAGGATACTACGGACTTCCCTTCAAGTCTCGAAACCATATCATAGACATCATTCCCCATGATCGACTGTTACTTTTTTATCATAACTTCCTTCATAGGCGAAAAGGTTAGCATCAATGATGTCACCCAACTGTGTTACACAAGTAGAGTGTGTTTGAGGCCTCTTACTTTGGTTTGGAAGTCTCACCATTATTTTCTTCATCTTGAGTTATCTCTTGTACCCATGGTGGTCTTCATCCTTCGAGGTGGATCTACCACTCTCTGAAGCTCTTTCTTTCGTCATGATGTCTCTGACCCTGGGAGCTTCAAATTTATGTTTATTGGAGTGAATCTTGAATTGTCATCACTAAGTCTCATCCTTCTTTTCTTGTAGGAGGTTGTACAGGACCTTTCCTACAATTGAAATGCACCAGTTGCATGCTTAGAATTATTTCATAAAACATATGCATAAAAACAAATTCTTATGCATCCTGCAACTGCTTAGCCAACACAACATTCATTCATATCTCACTACTGTCATTAATGCAACCAGTCTATCATACATAACACATCAACTGAATATAATCAAATGTATAACAAAACAATATCATGACAATTGAATAGTTATCTATTATTTGTTTCGTGGGTAGACTCCTTCTTGATCCTTCTACTTCATCATCTTCTTCATTCATGACATCATCATTTCTTATCCAAATGATAAGATGGATAAGAGGTTCTTCAAGAATTGAGTTCTTCATATTCCTCATCACTTGAGGGATCTTCTTTGAATGGTGAGAGCTTGATCTTCAATTGCTCCCATCTTCTTCTTCTCTTCTTATGAGTTGAGCTTCTTCTTCTTCCCAAAGTGAGCTGAAAGTAATCACTTCCTTCTGGCACACATTCCTCGCATGAATGAATCCCATGATCCTGGGAGGCCATTCAAGGTGGCTATCACCACTTCTGCATTCTTCACTTCTTCTTTTACCTTTTCAATTTGTTTCTTAAGGTCATCTTCTGATGTATGTATTTCCTTCAAATATCTTGGTCAAGGAATCAAACATCTCTTTTGATGTCTTTAGGGAAGAAACTTGTGGTACAAGTTGATCCGTGACTGAATCAGCAATGATCTTCTTGGCCTTGACCAAGTTCTTTTGGTGTAAGGCTCTGAGCCTCATCTCCCTCTGGAACTGGAACCTCTCCAATCATGTAGGTGTCCAATTCATTTTCTTCTGAGAGATCAAATACTTCCATGCTTGGAAGTTTTCAACTTCACCAAGCTTATCATCAAGCTGATTAGAACCTCAAATGGAAATGGCAAAAGATTAGATCTTACCGATTTGAGGTGCCTGTCCTGGTTCTGGAGCTAGATGATCTAGGGTTTGTCAGAGAAACCCTATTTTTCAAAACTTAGAATATTTCATATCTGATTTGATAGAAATATATCTCTTCAAGTTGAGCTTTCCAATGTACTCCTTTTCTGAAAACTGTGGAGGGAAGCTCCCGAAACAGGAAGCCCTAGTTTTCCAATTTCTCCTACAGAAATGCCTGATACTATTTCTGTGCTATCTCCGAAATTGCAGCTTCTCTATGTTTGAAACTTTGTAATGAGGTACCCTCGCATGTTCCTGTTCCAAAACCATAGGTTTCAACAGAATTGGTTTCACCAATTGGGACTTATGATCATTTTCCCAAGGTGACCTGTTACAGAACGGTTCAAAATAGCCAAGTTGTACGGAATGCCATGTGTCATTGTTTCATCTTCTGAGTCTAAAACTCAGACCACCAAAATCACAATCCGTGCCACTTCTGTAACATCTTCCAAAATTTCATTTGGACCTTTGTATCCCAAGATATAGCAATTCTCCCTAGGTGTCTTGTTTAGGGATGAATCCTGGAAGAGGCTCGAACCCTAACTTGGACGGATAATATCTCCCAGAATATAGCGAATATGAGGCTGAAATTTGGACACAATGTACATCATGATTTTATCTTCTACCTATGCAATTTTCAGCTCCTGATCCTTCCCCAATCCCGACATATAGCGAATGTACCAAAACTTGTCATTTTTAGTATTTAGGGTTTTTCCAGCTCGAGGTCAAACTAGGGTTTAACTTTCATGGAGTTTCACCCAACCAAAAATCTTGATCCAGGTCTCCAAATTTCGATTTTTATGAGGAGAGAAATCCTATGCCGGGCTCACTCAAAAAAATATTCTTCTGTAGAAATCCCTAATTTCTTGCACCGAAAACTGAAAATGCTCGGAATTGAATTTCGCTTCGACAGAAAGATGTGCCCTTCAATGGAGAGTCAGCCTAGCCTTCTTTTTCTGATCGATTGTGGAGAGAGACCAAAAAATTAAGAATCCCTAGCTTCTATAGCTACACAATGTCTTCTTTCAGGGTGGCTCTGATGCCATGTTGAATTTTCATATGCTAAGCTAGATCATTAGTATTTCATTTCAATTTCATAACAAAAGCATATAAACAGGATCACTAAAAGATAGACAATCAGAACATACAAAAGGAACACAAGGATTTATCCTGGGAAAACCCTAAAGGGAAAAACCGAGCAAAATCTTCCTCAATATAGATGCCCCGAAAAGATAAAAGGTAAAACCAAAAAAGGAGATCAAATCCTGATCCTCCTCCTTCTCCAGCTACTCCTCTCTCATCCACTAATGCGCTACACAAGTGAGAGTGTGTGTTTCAAATGAGGAGCACCACACCTCTATTTATATTCATCCATTCACTTTAATTATCAATTCCAACATGTAGGCTCGAGTTAATCATGTAGGCTCGAGTTACACATGTAGGCTCAAGTAACCACACTGGGGTGCTAATGACCCACCTTTACAATTAGAGGGGACTACCTCATGACTCTTATTAGTTCTTCCGATTAGAAGCAGCTGGGTACAAATTAATACAAGTGGTCCTCTCGGTAGGACCATCGGGGACCACAAAAAGATACATATAGAATATTCTTCGAAGTTACAATATTTCAACAATAGCAGTTGTAATTTCCCTACGAGCAGCGTTGATATCAGTTTTTCTTGACTTTCCAAATGTAGATAGTGCAGTGGTTACATTTTTTGTTACATTCTCACATGCATTTTTATTTTTAACATCCTTAAAACCCAACAAATTTGTGGCATGTTTCAATTTTTTTTGTTTTATCAATCCATGTAGTATTTGAGCTTGTGTAATCACTGATTATTGTTCAAAGTACAACTTGATTATGTTACTAACATGCTCTCTGATTGTCCGATCTGGGGTTGGGTTCCCAAACTCTTCTTGAGTGGCATCATCCAACCCTCTTAAACAATTAGTTGCCATTCCAATTTCATTGAAGCTCCCAATTACTCTTGAGAAATCAGAGGGTGCACGATCCTGTGATGGCTGGCTACGAGCTAGCAATAAACAAATACAAACTCAAAAATAAATACAAATAAATGCAAGCTCAAGAATAAAATCTTATTTTACTTATCATATTGTCATTGCTAGTTAAAAAATTAGCAAATAAATTATACAAGATTCAATAACATTTTATTTTAAGTTTATCATATTGCCATTGTTTGTTAACAAATTAACAAATAAATGCAAACAATGGTGGATGTAGTAGTAACTGGAGATGAATATGGACCTCGGTTTAAATCGACTTCCTAATGGTTAAAAGGTAGTCACTCAGCCACCAAGGCTGTCTTAGGATTGCGTATTGGGGCAGTACCCCTCACTTCATGGCGTAGGTAAAACTGCTAACTGCTTGGCCACAAATGACAGCTCTTTGGTTTTCCTCACAGGTGGGAATCTAGTCAATCCGGTAGGGGTCGTTTCCCTTTTCGCCTTGTAGGTCTTCTCATTGGTCAACTACTTCGGGGTTCCTGTGGTACTCCTCATAATGAGTTTTAGGAAAAAGCCCAAGTACTTCCCACAGTTGTTGTGGATGAGACTTATGTCCCAATCCGGATGTTATTAAGTAAATTAGGTTATTAAGTATGATTCCTAGTCATTTGTACAAGATTGCAATGAAATGTAATTGTAATTGTAAAATTGTAATGTAATTGTAATTGTAATGAGATTGTAATTGTAATTGTAATGTAATTATCATCATTATCATAATGTAATGTAAAATTATAATTTGAACACTATGAAAATGTTCATATACATGAATATGAAATTAAAATTGTACATGTAATGTAATTATAAGTGTAATTGCAAAATTGTAATGTAATTGTAATTGTAATGTGATTGTAATTGTAATTGTAGTGTAATTAGATCATCATTATCGTAATGTAACATGTAAAATTGTAATTTGAACACTATGAAAATGTTCATATACATGAATATGAAATTAAAATTGTACATGATTGTAATCATTAGAGGAAATTTGAGGTCTAAAATGGGCCTCCTAAGGAAACTGATAAAATAATAGTTAAAGTAATAAAATAATAGTTAAAATAATAAAATAATAGTTATTAATTTTGGAGGAAGAATGAAAAAAACTACTTTTTTGGTTTGTATTTTCGACATATCTCCCTGTGTTTTTACTCAAATTTAGAGCAAGAGAGCTCATTGGATGCATAATTTAATTCCACATCCAATGAGTACCCACACTACATACTTTTGACGCACCCCTCTACCCCAAAAACAAGAAATGCTTGAAAAAACGTGATGATGACATCATCATCACGTTTTTTCAGGTATTTCTTATTTGTGGAGTAGCGAGGTCCATCAAAAGTATGCAGTGTGGGTACTCATTGGATGTGGAATTAAATTCTGCATCCAACAAGCTCTCCTACCTAAAATTTGAGTAAAAACACAAGAAGATATGTCGAAAATACGAACAAAAAAAGTAGTTTTATTTTATGACGAATGTGTCAATTCAACCATTATGGTTGACTCATTTTATTGAAATTCTATTGGTTCTTGAATTTCAACTCACAAAATTTATTGTTGGCATGTTTTCTTATAAAGCCCATTTTAGACCCCAAATTTCCTCTAATGGTTTAATGTAATTGTAATTGTAAATTTTGTAAAATTGTAATGTAATTGTAATATAATTGTAATTGTTTAATGTAATTAGAGATCATCATTATCATTTAATGTAACATGTAAAATTGTAATTTGAACACTATGAAAATGTTCATATACATGAAAATGAAATTAAAATTTAAGTTGGTTAAATGCACTGCATATCTCTTTTTTGTAATAGAAAGGAGCAACATTTTCTCTTTAAAGTTGAACTATATATCTCCCACTCTGGATTCATTAGCGGGATTGAAGATAACATCTCTCTACCCCACCCAATGGATTAGAAACTAGAAACTAGAAAATAAATAAAGTAAATTAACATGCCTACAGGATCAATAGTGACCGAATGGAGAGAGAGGGATTCGAACCCTCAGTACAGATAATCCGATCTATAACTTCAATGAATGGCTCTGGATATTTATCTAAAAATAGAACTGGAATTAAATCTCCATTTGCTACTGACAACCTTGCAACAAGATTCGTTGATCCTCCCCCACTCTTATGGGCTCATTCTTGGGGGACACCCCCAACCCCCCGGATCTTGTTGAAATCATAAGTTTGAAATCAATCTCACCCATCGGGCTCATTCTTGGGGGACACCCCCAACCCCCCTGGTCATATTAAAATTGTAATGTAATGTAATGATGTAATTATTGTAATGTAATGTAATAATGTAATGTAATAATGTAATGATTGTAATTTAATGTAATTGTAAAATTGTAATGTAATCATAATTGTAATTGTAATGTGATATTGTAATTGTAATTGTAATGTAGTTATCATCATTATCATACTGTAATGTAAAATTGTAATTTGAACACTATGAAAATGTTCATATGCATGAATATGAAATTAAAATTGAATATTAAAATTGATGAAAGGAGAGATAAGGCTATAGAAAAGATGAATAAAATAAGTGCAATGTTAAGAGGAGTGAAGATGCAAGTCAACCTATGATGGTGCAATCAACTCCGATTGAGAACAATCTTTGTAATTTTTTACATAAAAATTATATATATGTGAGTCTATATTATCAAAATATAATTCATTTACATGTGAGGCTATATCATCAAATTATAAAATTCATTACAAGTATGTGAGGTTATGTGACGCTAATGGATATATGCATATTCATTTAGAACTAGAGATATTATGCACTATATAATTATATATATTCATCAATCATTTTTTAATTTCATTGGACAATAGAACTACTCATACTATAATACACTTACTTTGTATATATGTAATTTAGTGTAGTGGTTTTAAACATTTTTTTAATTCTTTCACAACACATACCATTATTTCACAGGTGTACATAAGTGGTTTTAGAAAGTTATATATATACATGCACATGTATAATGTATATAAGTTTATAAATTAATTACAAAATTATAATTAAATTCTAAACAATTTAACATATACATACATACATATATATTATGAACTATAACACTATGAAATTGAATATGTGAATATGCAATTTATGAAACTATATGAATATATGTAATAAAAATTATACAATTTACATATAATTATGAGTACATACATGCACATACAATGTATATTTAATTTTATGAATTAATTAAAAATTTGTAAAATTAAATTCTAAACATTTTAACATATATATATATATATATATATAATGAACTAGAACACTATAAAATTGAATATACATGAATATACAATATGAAATTATATGAACATGTGAATTTATGAAATTATACAATTTACATAAAATTATGAATTCATACACATGCACATACAATGTATATAATTTTATGAATTAATTACAAAATTACAATTAAATTCTAAATAACTTAACATGTATATGTATAAAAATTATGAACTAGAACACTTTGAAATTGAATATATTCATAAATATGCAATTATATGAAAATGTGAATATGAATTATACAATTTACATACAATTATGAATACATATATATGAATTCAGACATACATATACAATATTGATAAATTTATGAATTAATTACAAAATTATAATTTTAAATTCTAAACAATTATATATATAAATATATATAT
>LPNX011082905.1:314434-369226 GCA_001517045.1 Pseudotsuga menziesii | reverse complement strand
ACGAGATGTAGAGCAGTTGGTGGTGGGGTATGGTTAAGACGCCCCCAAGCTGAAAGGTCGTTGGTTTTAATCATGTCGGATACCAAAAAATCCAACCATGTTAAGGGTTGGTGCGGTCTAGGCGAGGTGCGATCTCTGGGTGATTTTGATGGCTTAGATGCCCCTGGTTCGTGGTTACTTAACCAATAGCAACCCTGCTAGTCAGGGGGGTTCCACCACTTTGCGAACAAAAAAAAAACATGTATATATATAAAAATTATGAACTAGAGTTCAGTATGAAATTAAATATATGAATATGCAATTTATAAAATTATATGAATATGAAATTATACAATTTACATACAATTATGAATATATATGAATTCATACATGCACATACAATTTATATAAGTTGTGAATTATTTACAAAATTATAGTTACATTCTAAACAATTGAACACACACACACACACATATATATTATGAACTAGAACACTATGAAATTAAATACATTATGCAATATGAAATTATATGAAAATATGAATGAAATTATATGAACTATATCACTAGGAAAAACAATTATAGTTACGAATATGAAATCGCATAAATTAAATTATACCAATATTGTTAGCAATGGCATTTGATTCTCCCATCATAGATTGATTTGCAACTTCTTCTCCTCTCAAGATTGCTCTTTTTTCCTCTTTCTTTCTCTGTGTTTCTCTCTTATTTCTTCAGCGTTGCTTTGATTCCTAGTAGATATTTTACTTCGACACTTTTTACTTCCCATTGTGATGAAGATCAACAATCCAAATTCACACCTACAATAATATGTAAACAAAATACACAATACACAATGCTAAATTTGCATTAGAACACAAGAATTGTTTCAAATAGGTTAGCCAATTGTGAATGATAAAATTAGTAAGATGTTTGTGTTTTATGTTTATATAGAATTTATTTAGGAATTTGGGTGGGAAATGGTGTTAGGAAGGTAGTTGAAATGAAATTAATGCCATCAATGCTTAACTTCATTCCCAACCACTTTTGTATGATTTTTTAACAAAAAGGAGACCTCGATCGAGCTTTTTATAATTTTCTCGATCGAGGGTTAATTAAACCCTCGATCGAGGGTTTAATAAACCCTTGATTGAGCTTTGGTTAAAACCTTAATTGATGCATTTAGATACCTCAATTGACCTCCAAAGCTCGATCGAGGCCCTGAAAAATAGGGATTTATCCCTCTTAGAGGAATATCAAAGTTTCTCTGTGTCTTCTAGGGGTGTAAATGCTGCCATTCATGGCACACAAATGAACGGAGTTCATACCAATAGATTCATCACCGAATCCTCTATCCATTGAGGTATCATGCATGCGTTTTGGCATCCATATGATTTTGTTTTTTAATTAGTTCTAAAACTTACACTTAGAAAACCTGACAACAACTTCGAAGCAGCTCAAAGAAAAATCTGTAGGGTAAAAAATACACATCCAAAAATTTCGGAAAAATACACAGCCCACACATCGACACATCGTCTTCAAAAGTGTATCTTTGGTTTTTCAATTTTTTAAAAAAGTGAAAAAAAGCTGGGATGGACACACATGTGTATAAAATGATGTTGAAATGAGATGTGGTCACTTTCGAAAAATAATAAATAATTGTATATTGTGAAATAAATTAACAAAAAAATATGCAGACCACAATGCATTTTGTGTAGATCATGCTCGTATATATATTTTTTAAATTATTAATGTAAGATTGAATTATTGGGGTTGGACACAAGCCACTTATTAACTTCTTCAAATTTTTAAGGTCACACAGTTCAATAATAGTGTAAAATTTCACACATTAAATGACATCGAAATATATTAAAAAATATATCATTGGGAAGGAAACATAATATTCTACAATTTGTTTTTTTTCGTGCAAGTTGAAATTCACATGGCATATATACGTTTCAATGGATTCTATCTAGCACATGAGTAAAAAATCAGGTTTCATTGCCAAGTTTGGCCAAAATGTGTTACCCACCTTCATGGAATCACCCTAATGGAAGATTTACTTGTTTATTTTGTTTAGAATAAAACTTTCAGGGTTTGGGGAAAATTAAGATAGAGTTGTCGATGCTCTGATAAATGTACTCATTTTGTTTTAAAAAGAGATCCCATGAGGGTTTTCTCATTGTATATACACAGTTGTAAAAAGTGAAAGCATTTTCTACAATATCAATGTTGTTTTTTCTAGATTTGTAGTATTTTCTTGATGTGCCTTTGCACTCTCTAATGTAGGTATTGTAGGTTCTCCTTTTAGAAATTCTTAAGGTCGTATGGCCATTGCAATGTTTCGTTTTCATTTATTTAAAAGAGAGAGAGAGTATTTTTCTATTTGTGAATCGTGAGTAAAAGGAAAACGGTTTTTAAATCATGAGGATTTTGACAGGAAAATGATAATGTTGTAGGCATAGTTGTGAATTCCTCCTTAAATTTTTACTGTTGTTTGTTTTAAAAGATTCCAAAAACTATGATGGTCATTGGCCTACAACCACAGTTGCGACTTGTCAACATTTTGGATTTAGTGTTTTCTTTGGGTAATTACTTGTATTTTTCGTTTGGCCGTGAAGCCCCTATATTTGTAACTATGCTATTGATTGCAAACTATATATGTTTAACATATTTAACCTGGTAAATTTCTATGTTTGAATTATAGTTTAGTATTTATATTGTAACCCTAGTTGTAATGTAAAAGCCTTTGGCTAACGAAACTACAGGGTTTGAGCCCTCGCCTGCTTTAAATATTAATTAGTTATAAGTGATTCCTTCTAAATTATAATGGTTGAAAAATGTAGTTTATTTGTTTATGTTCTTGTTAACTAATCTTGATAAAGTAATGATTTAATAAATAATTAATAATTATATAATTACTATAGTATATACATATATATCATGTATAGAGTAAGACTTATTCGTGTATACTATCAAGTATGAATTCCATACTTTGCTTCTTAGCTCTCTAGACTATAATGGAAGTTATAGGAATAAAATTCTTGACTTTTAATATTCCTTTGATTTGTAAGAAAACTAGTGAAGAAATAAGTTGCTAAAACATTATCTGATTAATATCGATTATACTAAGTAAGAATAAGTAAATGCATCGTTTATTTATAAAAGGTGTATCTTAACTTGTAACTATAACGGTTGAACTGAGAAACTAAACTGAAGGGAAACGATTAGGGTAACGAACACAGAAAAGAGTTATAACATTATACAAAACTTCTTTTGCACTAGACAAATACCAATAAACTCGATAGAGACTAGGCGAGAAAAACAAACAATACATAGGCCTAAAATTGTTCTGACTTGTTCTACTTAACAACAATTACTAATTCATAGATTTCCTCAACATTCATAAGCTCCTAGATACTAATTTAGAAATAGATTACAAATAATATACAAAATATGCATAGAACCTAGATAAAATGCATAATGGGGACAAACACCGAAAGGAGAATGTTCCTCCCAACCGTCTCTTGAAGCATCCAAGATCACTTTCTTAGGACCCCCGAGACTGTTTACTGAACCACTAGGATGAAAAGGTTGTGTAGCAACATGCACAGAACCTCCTGGAACTTAGCACTCAATAGTAGACTTAAATCAACAATTTTGTCACGTCCCCATGCCTCCGAGCGGCAAAGAGGACGCGACTACAAGCTTCAACACCCGAGCTAAGAGCCCCATGAACATGTACATGAATAAAATTGCTAAAACAGAATGATTAAACATACACACATGAACATTTATCATGCACAGATGCAATCATCTTTCAGACACAGCGAAAACATCATACATTTAAGCCAGCATTCATTTAACAGGTTCATCATTTTCATTAACAGAATTTACAGTTGCAGAAGTAAAATGGACAGATCACTTATCTTATGGAAACTTCGCTCCGCAACCAGCTACGTCGCTGCAACGTTCCACCCAACCATAGGCCAGCGTGCTCCTTAATCTCTCAGCAGCACTGCCACCCCCGAGCTGGGCATGATTATCCAAGGAATAAGGGAACTAGCAGGCTAACACATAGTTAAGCATACAAAAGCATAGCCAAGCCAACACAGTTGGGTTTATCAGGCCATCAAGGAGTGGGAAAGGCTAAATGCTAAGCTGGTGAGCTCATTGCAGAGCCAAGAACACCTACACCAAAACTAGCCTGACCTCTAAGACACCCAAACACACCCAACACAAGGAATCAGTCCCTTCTCTGCTACACAGCCCCTTAGGCCCTGCATTCCCTTCCAGTTCTATTCAGGGGTGATGGAGAAGAAGGCCATCCCTCTAGCTCTGTCTGTGTGGTTTCCAGCCACCAGGTTTATCAAGCAAATCTAAGCCAACATCCCTGCTCCCTACACAGTCCGAAGACCAACCATTGCACTCAGGCAATCAACCAGCTGATACAGCTTAAGACAGGGAAAACATTCCTTGAGTCATTATTGGCCCTATCATGTCCAAAATGACTCCCCAACAAATTTAGAACAGCCTCCAAAACGTAAGGACGACCACCACAACCACAGCCAACAACGTGGGAAAACACAGCCCGTCCTGGGCAACGAGATCACCAAGAAAACATATACAGACCACGCTGGGGAAGAAATTACAGTCTCCCATCCTGTGGGTGAGCATGAGCAACAATGCAGAACCGACAATCAGTCGGTGGGGAGTGGATACGACCACATCATCCACAAATCCGCGGGGAAGAAACTACGTGGGTAAAACCCAAAAGGTTCTGTGCGTGAGAGAGCAAACGAGAATTCCACTCCTGCGTGAAGGTGAACAGCCCTACCTCTGCGCGTGGATAAACGTACCACTATGAGGAATGAATAGACCTCAGCTCCTGCGTGAGGATGAACAAAACGACAGGCAAAAATGGAGAATGCAGATCAGAAGTGCGTGAGAGCTTCAACATAGTCGTGGAGAGAAGAAGATCTGCGTGAGAGGATGAACAACAAAATCGAGAGAACCCCCCCCCCCCTAAATTGGAAGTGCGTGAGCATTTTTGCCATTGTGGAGTCAACCATGGTGGAGTGTGCATGTGGGTGAGGACTGACAATCCTGCCACCCCACTCCCAAAAACCATAACTGCCTCAACCACCAGCAGCCATTCTTAATGAAAGTGGTTGGGATAAAACAAGGTAAGAAGACACATGGATTTTCACCCCATTGGCCAAGTTTTGACAAATTTCCCCCACATCCTTATCCTTGGGAAAAATCATGCCCCTTTCAATTTAGTTGCCGCGATCGTAGCTGGTCGGGTTCATTTAATTAATTATAGATGCATATTTACATGATGACCAACATAATAAATGCTGCATGCCCCGATATACAATCGGTGACAAATTTAAATCCAAAACATAACATGACCGATCAATGGTGGGGCCTTGGCCTTTAGCTCCACACCATGATCATTTACAATATATACATCATATACATCTAATGTAACGGAGTCAAAACCAGGACATTACAAATTTCACTTTAGCTATCCCCTTATCGAATTCCTTGTGTGCCTAACTTTTCAGTTTGCAGCAATCACAATGATTATTCACTTAAAATAGAATGTAGTGTGCCTGCTCAATTCGATAGTATTTATAAGATTGCCTAGATATTTGGGTCAGTTTTTAAATTAATTGAGCCACCTGCTCAGTTCCCCCTCTTATAGAACATGACCACAATTTTAGGGATTTTGTTTCCTGCAACATATAGAAAATGAAATGTTAGTGCTGCCACTTGTCATTTAGCCCTCTGCATCTGCTCATTCCTCCTATTGGGTCAGTGAACACTCTTTCAACGGTCTCATTTGGATAGGTGTCTTTCCATTTAATTATTTAAATAAAATAAATATTCAATTACAATCATCTTAACCATCTTAGTCATAAAAACATTACAATAATTTTAACATAATGTTTTCCCAAAACAAATAAAAATATTTATTTTCCAATTCTAGGTAATTGCAAGCATTCAGGATACAACGTTATGCAAAATGAACCATTTAAAATATTTAGAATAGTGAACCACCTATAATGATTTTTAAATGTATATTTTGATTTTTAAATAATTTAAACATATATTTTGAATTCTCAATAAAAACCGTTATTTAAAGAAAAAAAATTTAATAACTTTTTATTCAGTGGATTTGATTGAATGTGTAAGCACATATAATTATTACATACAAGCATATATAATTAGTACTAATGGGAGAAGCGTGTTTAGAAAGATACAAAGATTTTCATGCTATTATGGTGAGGGACGTTAATAGAATGACATTTATCCACGGACGTTAATAAAATATTGCGAGCAAAGAAGTTATATTCACGATGCAACAAAAGCATTTTATGATTGATGTTTGACAATTACTTCATGTGAGAAGGTTTTTTAATCATATCATATTAGTTTTTAATTAAAACAAAAGAAAAGTAAAAATATATAATTTCAAGAAATTAAAATAATAAAATATATAATTTAAATTATTCAAAAGTGATTTGATTTTTAAAAAACATTATTTATTGATTTGTTAATTTAACATACAAAAATTATAAATAGGAGATGTTTAAAAGGGGATAACTATTTTTTTAAATTATGGGCTTTTAATTTTGCAAATAAGAATGTAACCATGTTTTAATCTCAATTTTGATTATAAAAGTTAAAAAACACTTTTTAGGCATCTAAAATTCCAAAACTATTTTGTAAATAAAACTATAAATATGTTTTAATCTCAACTTTAATTATAGAAATTCAAGAAACAACCATGATATGGATTTTTAAAAGCTATGACTAAATTTTATCAAAATTGTACAGCCTATTCGAATCCAAATCTAAAATTTTTAAACCATAAGTTTATAAATATTTTAACAATATACCAAAGTTATTTAATCACATAATATATTTTAATTAATATAAAAATAAGGTTGTACAATTTCAATATTTAAAAATATAAAATATATATTTTCGAAAATTCAAATAATATATAATTTTCTATTTTTTATTTATTAATATTTTAAATCAACATTGAAAACTTTAAATAATAAAATATATAATTTTAAAAATTCAAAAATAATTTTTATTTATTAAATTTGAGTTATTAGAATTTTTTTGTTTATTAGGAAATGAAAAGTCAAATGAATCATTCTGACTCTCCATAGAAAATTATATATAGGGACTCATAAGGAAAAGTATGCAATAAACAATTTTACAAAGTAAAATTATAATATAATTAATAGCACATTGGGTAAAGAATGAGTTTTTTTTTCCACTGAAAAAAACCGTAATTATATATAAGAAGATAATTACAATCCACAAATGGTACATTCAAAAGATGTCCATTTTCAAAAACCAGACCTAACAGGCCTCAAAATTTAAATATCTGAATACAACTTACTTAAAGGGTTGTCTTAAAAGTTCAACCTTCAAATATAATCAAAATATGCATACAGCTCTTTTGATCATCAAAATCCATCAACAAAATAGTTTGCTGCAGTAAAAAACTGTATCTTGGTATCATAAACTAGAATTACTATGAAGTAGGATATTCATCCTTCAAAAAGATATAATCATCCAAAACCTGATAAACAATTATCCAAAAGTTAAAACAGCTTAATAGTTTCAAAGCGTTCAGCTTCCTTATGCTTTGAAATCTTCCAAGAACCAGACAAAACATTAGCTCCTTCTTTAGCCAATATATCTGCATATGAATTACGTTCACGATAAATGTGCATGAAAGACACTGAGTCAAACATATCCACCAATCTATGAATTTCCATCAAAATCTGAGCTAGCTGAACATTCTGAATTCGATACTTACTAGTAGCCCAATTGATTACCAGTTGAGAATCTCCAAAGATCTGCAATTTTTTGAGATTCTTATCCAAGGACAAAGACAACAGAAGCTTTAAACCAAGTAACTCTGCAAAATTATTAGAACCAGAACCCAATCTTGCTTTGTAGGGAAAAAAATGATGATCGGTGATATAAATCAACCCACCAGCTCCACACAATTTTGGTTCTCCAGTAGCTGATCCATCAAAGTATCCCCACGGATAAGATTTATCTATATCTTCTGCAGCAATAGCTCTAATCCTAACCATGCTCATATGTTGAGGAAAAATACACAACATTCCCAAACAAAGTGACGCAAATTGGAAAGATGATGGAAGTAAGTCCTCAAAACAGCACGTATTTCTAGCTAACCAAATAAACCATAATACCAAGATTGGTAATGATTTAATAAGTTTAGTATCATCTCTGATAAACCAATTTTTGAGACATAAACTTACCGAATCTCCAGCCCATAAATTGGATTTATGCAATTTAACTTCTAATTCAGACCATACACTTCGAGTAAATTTACAATCAACTCCAATATGTAAGTTGGTTTCTAACTCCTATTTACAAAGATAACATCTACCTAGACCTTCCCTTCCTTTCCTGCATATAATATCCCGTGTTAAAGCTTTGTCAGATAAAATGAACCAACTAAAAATTTTAGTCTTTAAGGGACATTTAAGCTTCCATAGAACCTTCCACCACCAGGAAAGTTCATCCTCATTTCTATCCAAAGTCATCTGAAGATGGCCAATACTTGGAGTATAAATCCTTGTTTTGGACTGACTCCAAATCAATCGATCAACTTCAAGAGACAGTCTAACATGACTTATTTTTAAACAAGTCAAATATCTGTTCCATACAGTTATATCTTCATGTTCAAAAAGCCCATTCTGCTCAGTTGAAAGCCAACCTTGTTCCCTTAAAACAGAAATCCCAGGGCATCGAATGTCTTTAAGAAAGATAAAGCCTAAAGAGTGTAATTTGTCAATCAATTTGGAAGGAAGAACATGTTGCCACTTACAGCCAACCCATGAATCAAAACCAATTCTCACATCAGCACCATTTCCAACCTTCCAAGAAAGATAGTTACCAATTAGATGAAGTGACCATAATACGACTTTCCAGTAGATAGACATACACCTTTTATTTTTATTAGTAACTCTGATCCATTCCAGTAAAGATAAGGGATTCACTTATTTTTGTAAAACAATCTTGACCCATATGCCAGTTCCATTAATAATGTTCCAAACATTCTTTGCAGCCAAAGCTTTAGCAAAAATGACAGGTATCTTCAAACCCCATCCTCCCAAGAATTTTGGTCTTGCTAATTCTTTCCAGGAAGTCCAAGGCATACCAGAAAAGTCCGATTTACCTGCCCATAAAAATTGAAAACATAATATCCGGATCCTTTCAATGACCCCCATTGGAATCCAGAAGTGCATCCAAAAAACAGGAATTGCTTCTAAAACAGATTTTATCAAAATAAGCTTACCTCCCTTTGATAGCCAGCGATAGCTCCAGTTTTTTATTCTCTTTTCAGCCTTTGCTACTAGCCAATCCCAATCTTTGATCAGATATCTGCAGGGTTTAAGATGAAACCCAAGATACTTCAAACCATTTTCAAGTTTGGTAACAGGAAAAGTGAAAATGTTCTGAATAGTGACAAGTTCAGACTCATCCAAACCAAAATGTAAAATGATTGATTTATCACCATTTATAAGCATCCCAGTAGCCTTGCAGAAAATAAGTAAAATCTCATAAGAGTACAAAGTGACTGTTCAAATCCATCTAAAACCATGACTATGTCATCAACAAAAAGCACATGTGATATAGAAATATCATTGCCAAAAGAAATTCCTCGAAAAATACCACACTGCTTTGCAGACAATAATGCCCTACTCAAACCTTCCACAACAATGAGAAAAAGAAGTGGGGCAAGTGGACAGGCTTGTCTCAAACCTCTACCGGGTTTAAAGAAGGATGAAGCAGCTCCATTGACCAATAAAGAAAAATAAACAGAGGAAAGACTACTCATAATCCAAGTTATAAAAGGAACATTAAAACCCAATTTAGAAAGAGCAATTCTCAAGAAATTCTAACTGACTCTGTCATAAGCTTTAGACAGATCAATTTTTAACACCACTATCAAATTTTTACTAACAATAGTATGTATACTTTCTTGAACAACCCCCACAGCCTCATGTATCTGTCTTCCAGGTAAAAACCCAAACTGTTCTGCAGAAATATACCTTTGAAGAACCTTCCTAATACACACAGATATAATCTTTCCAATGATCTTATATATGTAATTACATAGTGATATAGGTCTGAAATCTTCATAAGATTTGGGTTGATCAATCTTAGGTACTAAAACAATAAATGTTGAATTAAAAACCGTAGGTATTTTTCCAAATTTCCTGGAATCATCAACAACCCTAAGAAGATCCACACCAATAACATCAATGAGAACCCTATAAACTTCCACTGGAATCCCATAAGGTCCCAGACTTTTATCATTTTTAGCTAATGCTAAAACAGACCGAATCTCAGCAAGTGTAACAGGTTGCATTAAATCAGTGTTATCAACCACATAAATAGTAGTAGGATAATGTTCAACAATATTCATGATTTCCGAAAGATGTAAATCATTTTCTTCCTGAAACAAAGTTTCAAAATGTTGAACACCATCTTTTGAGATTGATTCAAAACCTTATACTTGGACACCATCATCATCTTGAATATTCCAAATAGAATTGATACTTTTTCTATGGTTAACATGCTTATGAAAAAAAGCAGTGTTGTCATCCCCACATAAAATCCAAACAACCCTACTCTTCTGTCTAACCTCCTGTTCACGTTCCAATAGAATTTTCCTTCTACGAGATTCCAAGGAAATAAGCAAAGTCTTATCATCCTCCGATAAGAAACCATAACCTGGTTTATTAAAGGAATCAACCAACAGTTGTTCAATCTCAACCAATTCCTTATCAGCATGCTTTTTTTGCTTAACAGACCAAGAGATAGACACCTCCTTAAGATGTTTAAGATTATCAGCAAAATGAGACATAGCTGAGATCAAAGGATTATCCACATACACCTTCCAAGTTGATTTAAGTAAATCAACAAAATCCAAATTGTCTAACCAATGAGCATTAAATTTGAAAGGACTCCTAGGTTTTTTGAAATCAGATAATATCTGAAGAAATACATGTTGATGATTGGAATCCCCTCCACAACCCACCCACTGTCTCAAATGCAAATCTAAATCCAAAAGATATGTTGAAACAAGAAATCTATCCAATCTCTTACTAATGTTATCAATACCCACTCTTCTGTTAGACCAAGTAGGAACAATAACACTAGGCGCAATGTCCACAAGACCAAAAGCATCTATCTTTCCAGTAAAAAAAGAAGATAAACTGTCAACTCTGGCCCTTGCACCCCAAATTTCAGAAAATCCCACAGAGAAATTCAAATCCCCCCCAAGTATCAGCTTAGTATTCTTTAAACAGTCAAGTGAGAAAATGTTGTTCCAAAACCTTTCCCTATATAAAATAGGGACCATAAATGTTCATAAAACAGAATGATTCTTTCATTTCAATTGAAAAAAGAGAAACATATAAACCAGACTCCATAGCCCAGGTACTTATAAAATGAAACAGTCTGGTTCTCCACCCTAATAATAAACCCCCAGACCTTCCTTTAGCATCTACAGAAATAAAATTCCAACCAGCAAGTAAAACTTCCAACTCCCCAACTATAACCTGTCCATCACCCATAATCTCTTGAAGGAAAAAAACATCAATATGCTAGTCCTCCACCAATCTTTGCACGGCTAGTTTTTTAGGCAAACTAGCTAAACCCCTACAGTTATGGGTTGATACAATCATAATGGACACCTATCCAGGGCCAACACTGCTCTAAGTGCCCCAATACTTTGTTCCCAAGGAAAATCAAAAACCCTATCCGAAGAGAGATCATCCCACTTATTAACATAAGATAATGCCTTGATTGCAGTTAAATCGTCATCAATAACCCCATCATATTTAATTGTTGCTATATCAGGTTCAAAAACCTTATCCCCAATAGGTTTATCTCCTGCTTTAATACAAGATCGAAGAAAGTAACCAGATTTGTTCAAAATAGGTTTAACAGGTGAAACAAAACCTAAACCACCCAACGAAGGAGCAGATAAAGTTAATTCGACCTTATCCACTAAAGATCCAACAGGATTACATACACTAAAACCAAAAAAATCAATTTTATGTGACTCTATCAAATCAAGAGGTTTAAGTTTATCCAAAATATGTAAACCCTTATGCAACCCCAAATCCAATGAAGGTTCGGTAACAACAGGTAAAGAAGGATTTACGGGAAAAACCGTAACCCCATGTTTATCCAAATTAGTACCCACATCTTTCTTCACTCGCCAAAATTTTTTCTTCACCTGAGAATGGAAAGATAGACTACACTGATCGACAAGGTGACCATACCCATGACACCGGTTACATCTAAAGGGGACCCCGACGTAGTCCAAGGGCTGACAAAAACATGTATCACCACATTTAATCTCTAATTCAGCCACCAATCCCTTTCATAAATCAAGAAGTACCAGAATTTTCCCAAGACAGCATACCCCCCACTGTAAATAAGAGAGATCAACCTCTAAAAATGATCCCATAGTGTTTCCTATCAATTTAAAAAAATCTACAGACCAAAACTGAAAAGGTAAATTGGGCATTTTAACCCAAATTGGCAGCAAATCGTACCTTTCAGTTCTTGGATCAAATAGGGGTGACCATCTTTTGAGTAAAAGACAGGAGCTCTCCCACCTCCAACAACCAGCCAGGATAGTATCCGAATCCACAGCAACCGGAAATTTAAATGCAATCCAGCCTCTTGGAAACAAATAGATCTCTAGAACCATAGTAATGTCCGACTGCCAGGTCGCCGCAACCCACATCTTAACTCCCATCGAGTTAAACTTGCGCCCACCAAAACGACCAACTAATGTATGCGAATGAGTCAAAATTACCTCATTTAGCTTGATATCTTCTCCTAGTACCAATAGTGCCGGATGTTCTACTTTTTTAATCACCTTTCTATGCCTTTTCCGCTTCCCCTTCGAACCAATGAAATCCTTCAAGTTTGAGGGTGAAACACCTCTTTGAACAGATTCAGAATCAGCGCTAACATTCTTCTCAATATTATCAGTAATATCAAAACCCAAATCTGCTTCTGCTCCTCCCGCAAAAACAGCCAAAGGCCCTAAACCATTCTGAACGTCACCCTCCAAATCCTGATTATTACTCAAAATAGGTGATATTATAGAGTCATTATCAACCGGGTATGTCAACCTACTCAATTCAAAATCTTCATCCGAAGAAAATTCAGCCCTGCGCGCAAATGAAACCTCCATTAAAAAATTCAAACCTCCATCTACTAAAGATAAATCACCCCCACTCACAGGCAAACTCATGGATAAAAGACTGTTCACATCCTCAACTGCTAAAGATGAAACGCTCTGGTCATCAGACGAAGTCTTCGGCACAATGCTGAAAACACCCTCATCAACAATGGAAACTCTTCAACCAACAAATGAATTATTTGACAGAAAACTAGTCCCTTCACCATCCAAAACATTAAAAGGACGCCGACCTTTTGGCGAGATGCATGCCAACATTTTAATATCTCTTAAAGACATTGAAACGTGTCCCAAATGACAACCCCAAATAAATCTAAGCTTGGTTAACGAGAAAAACGCAGAATCTCAATAACGCAGAAAATAAACCTTAATAAATGCACTCAAAAACCTAGAAGCCTCCCAAAGGTACGAAGACATGAATACGATCACACCCATCAATACAAAAGATCGCCAAGTACCATAGGGAACATACCCCAATGTACAAACAGACAGCCAAGAATCAGAAATTCAAATAGCCCCAGAAGAGCATTCAATCTCCGCATCAATCAAGACAATCATTAAAAACTTGCACACACCAATAAGTACATTATCCAGCGCCAAATCATACAATTCTCCATTCCACGAAATACTATGCTCCATTACCCACATCTCCAAAGAATTACGTTAATAAGCTCCAAGAATGCGTCTCCCATCTACCTTCATGTGTGGGTAAAGAAGAAGTTGCTAAAAGAAAGGATACCCTAATTAATTAGTATCGAATATTGAAAAGAATTCTCCAAGCATTCGAGTGTGGCAGGCCAACCAAAGGACTCCCATCTTTGTAGAGTTAGATGCAAGTAGGGGCAGAGTAAGCCTTTTTCTCTTTACCTTGTTGAATCTCATAATCTGACATGTTAGCACATTCATGTTAAGAACTTTGTTGGTATCTTTAAATTGTCATTTTAGAGTTTTTAACCTCTATCTTTGTCACTGTCGAATCAACCTGTCCTTAAAGTATTTATGTAAGTGTCCAATCAACCTACATCATAACATTTCAAAACAAAAAAAATCAAATTCATAGTTGTCTTATTGGCACAATTCCCATCCTTGTCTCATATTTAAAAAAAAAAAAAAAAAATCGTATTAACTTTAATAATTGTTCTTTGTTTCAGCGATGTCATAAGAATAGTTATAAATTGTTATTTAAGATGTCAAGATCAAAGAAACATGTGTCACATCCATTTCACTATGAATAGGCCCAAATTGCATGTGCCACGAGTGGATTTAAATGTAATATTCTAAAGTATGCTTAGAGATAGTTTTCAAACATGTGTCACATCCATTTCATTATGAAGAGGCCCAAATTGCATGTGGCGCATGTGGATTTAAATGTAATATTCTAAAGTATGCTTAGAGATAGTTGTGGGCTTATGTGGTAAAGTTGTGTGTAGTAAAAGCATTGGTTTTGTAGAGAAGAGCGAGGTAGGTGTTATATTTAAAAAAAAAAAAAAAAAAATTATTTAGGTTTATAAAAAATAAAACTTAAATCTAGATATATTAAGTAAGAGAGGAATCAAATTCTTTGAGTTTCGGAAAATAAATTACACCTTAAAAAATTGGGGTTTTTTTGGCATAGATAAATCTTGTTTTAATATGGATCTATCTTGATGTTTAGTAACATTTCCCATAGAAAATAAGTAGAGGGTAGTAAATGTATCTCTACTACAGAAAGTTATTAAAATAGCATTGGTCCAATCTCCATAGGTCCAATGTCTAATTGCATGGTTCCACTGTATCTGTTGGTTCAAAGGATCGTTTAGAAAAAGTGACAAGACCAAAATCCCTCAAGTCAAGACTTTTTGATAACTGTGAAAGTATTCTAAAATTGTATGTATTTCCTTTAAGTTTTGGTCTCTTCATTCAACAAGGGTAATAATACCAATCAATAAGTCGTAAGATTCTACGAATTATGAGGTTGGAAATTCGTTGAATTAAAAAAATTATTGTAATGGAGTTCATCAAACTCCAAAGATCAATTTTATTGGCGAATTTTAATGGAATTGCAATTAAAATCTCAAAGCAAATTCAAAATTTAATGTAAATTCCAAGGCAATTGAAATTTGAAAACAAATTTAAAAACGTATTTTTTTTATAATAAAAATCAATATTTTTATTTAATAATTATGTGTTTTTTATAAAAAGAAATTAAATAAAAAAATAAAAAAATTACTTCAAAAGGTGTATATATCTTAAAATTTTGGGTGGACTACCATCTATGTTTTTTCATTTATGGACACAAGTGTATTGTCTAGATTATTCTATGAGTGTAATTAAACTTATGGCATGGTGATGTGTAGTCCATGTGATAGTGGAACTCCATCTAGCAGGTATGACAATGGAACTCCTAATAAGTCCTCTTAAAGCATGTGATAATTGGGAGTGGAGTTAATGTGCATAAGGCTTAGTCAAATTCTATTTGGAAGCTAAGTTGTTATAAGTTGTTATATTAACTGCAATAACTATTAATTTTTAAATTAACAAATAGATACAACTATTAGTTTAACTTCAATGATAATACCACTATGAGCTTAACAACCACACATTAAGTGGTTCTTATGTTAGATCAACTATTAAGTACAAAAGGAAACATTATCAATATATCAAATATATTCGAAATATATTAATATGGCTATGGCTAGAATGTGTATTAAATTTTTTGAAAAATACATATGAAAAATAAATCTCATGTAAATCTCATAAAAAAAAATATAGTTCTAACCAAATTTAATTTGTCACTCAATTCAAATTCAATTCGAACCAAATTTCTTTTGTCATTAAATCCAAATTCAAAAAAAAACATCTCTAGATGAAAAAACATAGACACTAATGCATAACAAATCTCAAATAAAAATGTCTATTAACATAATTATGCTAAAAATAATTAAAATGTTTTAATAATTTAAACTTATAAACAAATTTTCACAAAATTTTAATTAATATAAACCAAAAGTAATCCATCTATTTGTTCAATAATTTATAAAAATAGTTTAATATTAAAATTCATAAAAACAATTAAAACCACTTTAATGATAATTTATCAATTAATCTAATTATATATTAAAAATTATGCAAATTAAATTAAGAATAACCAAAATCATAACCAAACATTAAAAATGGTTTAATAACTTAAAATTTATAAATACAAATTTAAATATTTAATTAAACAATTTAAGATAACCTCTATTTAATTAAAACAAATCAGTTGAAATGGTAATAATCTTGAAATCACAACACTTTCAAAACTGTGATTTAAATCTGCGTGATAGTTTTAACCATAATAAATCGAACTAAAGTATTTTTCTTTTTTATTGCCCAAATTCCTGCCAAGATAATCAGAAATGGAGCAATTTAGTTCGTTGAAACACCTATGCCAGGCCGACCAATGCTCTATGTCACATGGGCAATGTAAAAGTTCGTGTTTGAATGACTTTGTTTGTAGACGGAAGTCATGATATAATTACTTGTCATTGATTTACGGATTTCTTGCTGGCAAGAAATAGTATATTATTACATTTTGTTGGGAAAAATGTGAAATTTTTATTTATTAAAATTATATTATAATGTTTTTGTTTATGGGATATTAAAAAATATTTTTAATTTTATAAGATATTAATAATTATTTATCTTTTTTTTACATATTTTTTTATATCTCAATACCAATAAATTCTTATATCAGTTTTACCAGTTTTTGGCTATGAATCTACATTAAATTTTCAAAACAGACAAAAACACTGTTACATCTTGTGCAGAGTAGAAAAGTTGAATTTTGATAATATCATGTGATTTCATTTCTACACTTAAAATCGCTCAATAAACAACAGAATTACAAATGTTGTAAATTAACAACCAAAAAATCATTCTGAAAATCAAACTCGTCCACTACTTAGACGGTTCACAAAAAAAATATCTACTGATAATCGTGCAACAACTCCCAGAAAGGTTTGAAGAGGATCTGCAACCCCGGGAATCAAGATGCACACATGAGATGGCTTTTAAAAGTCAATCAGCGCTTCACTGAGCTGTGAAATTAATTTTTTATAGCTTCATATAACTTTAGGAAAATGGACACACACAAACTACTTTAAACATCGATCAACCGAATAAAATTCGATCGTTCCCAATAATGTGTAATTACATAACTCCATGGACTTCAATTTATTAACCGAATGAGGATTGCTACAAAAACCAATTAGCGCAATCACTGCATGCATATAGACATTAATGAATGTGTAAAAGCCATGAAAATCTTCAGAAATCGCCATTGACTGTAACAACTAAACCATGTAAGCTCCGATTTATGGAATTTAGGAGAAATATTATGCTGGCATTAATACAACACATATATCATCGCCATGAAGTTAGCGCAGCAATATATAAATCATTTTTTTACACCAGCAACAAGGAGAAGCCGGCGGAAATCTGCGTATCCCTGGTTCAATTCTAGGAATACTGCTTGGACCCTCGCAGTAAAAAACACTTAAAAGCGGGTGATATTCTCGCATCACCTCGGCTTCGTTGCTTCTGCGTTATTCTTCAACAAATTAGCAGTCCTTCATGCAGATGGAAATTGCTTAAAATTGCTGTCCTTCAAATGTCTGTGCAAATTGCCAATTTGCAGGAGCGACGTTAAACGAAGTGATGGTTCTTCCGTCGCTGGTGGTGACCTGGAAGGAGAGACTCTGCCCATTCAAATAGGAGTTGCTCTGCCAATTCTGTCCCCAGTTGCGGGACATTGTTTGCCAACCCGTGTTGGAACCTTTGATGGAAACCGCCTCCACATCTCCTGCACCTCCTACGTTGGTAATGAGCACCAAATTGAAGTAGGAGTGCCCGTTGACTGTGAATCGAACTCCTCCTTTCCTCACGCAAGGTACCCTGCAGACATATATATTAACCTTGCAGCTTAGCATTTCGACCCGATAATTGAAGTACAGGAATATAGCGTTGACAGACTAGTTAGAGTAATAACTAGTTACCTTCTGAACATGATGGGAACAATGCCACTTCTGTATACGGCAATCTGTTGAAAAGCAGGTTGAGCCATGTCAAAGTGTTCGAGAGGTGGATTGCACCATCCTCCATTAGAGTTAGGGGGGCAGAGGTTAGTCGCAGTAACTGTCACAGTACCCTGTAGACACCACTGAGGATCGGACTGGTCGTTGCATTTCATTTGGTAGCAGGCTCCGCAAGTTTCTCCATTGTTAAAAAGCGCCGTGCTCAGAGCTGCAGTGTTCGTTCCATAGCCTTGGCTGTACAAATTACCGTATCCGCACGCACCGCCTGTCAAATTAATTTCACGATCGATTTGCTTAGCAAACACATACATGGTATTAAAAATTTAAAACTATTACTCTAAATCTGGATCTGCGAAGCCAGTACAATTTTTTAGCCTATATATACGGCCATCCAGATCTTCATTGCACTGGAGTTTTGCGGATGTGTGAACTTACCCATTGTGCCCGAGGCATCGCTGCCACCGTAAAACGTAGCATGCGCAGATTGCCAGCTGGTGTCTAGTGCATAAGCTGCACCAGCTATCCACAAGAAACAGAAAACTGTGGCTAGTTCGACAGGCGCCATTTCTCAACGAAATAAATGTTCGCTGAAGGATAAGTAATTGATATCTTGAGATCTGGCGATCACTGATATCTGTTTAATTGGTAAAGTCTGAGAGATCTCGAAATATATAGAATGGGGAGGTGGATAAGCTATCAATTTTCTTCCTCGGATGCCGGTACCCACCGCACCCTGCGGAAATTGTTTAGACTAAAACTGGCGTATAGTAGAAGGCTGCACATGCACCGCACATGGCGTTGATTTCTCGCGATGGGGCCCTCTGCACATGGGGCTGTAGAATCGCCCGAATTTTGCGATGATGAGGTCGCGTTCTTATTTTTATTTTTAAAGCTCCGAGTCTGACCGTATTGTAACGGACAGTCCGGTTAGGAGAGTTCGGTGACATTTAATTATAGTTTCGATACTTATTTAATTATTGATAACGAAAGGCATGCTCTTATTTGTATCTTTGC
This sequence comes from Pseudotsuga menziesii, assembly GCA_001517045.1. Taxonomy (NCBI): domain Eukaryota; kingdom Viridiplantae; phylum Streptophyta; class Pinopsida; order Pinales; family Pinaceae; genus Pseudotsuga; species Pseudotsuga menziesii. The sequence continues at coordinate 349,883 of LPNX011082905.1, read as the reverse complement.
CTGAATATTTTGGAATTATGTTTATAAATTATTCATATGCCTACGAGTAATTACGTACATAGATTTGTTTTTGTTCCAATGGAATCTTGAGTCGATTCCCGACAGAAGCATGAATTTGCAAATGTAAAACAAGTCGGGCAACTGTTTCAACGGCTCTCAATGCCGAGTTAGGCCTACAACCGGCTAGAGAAGAAGCAAAGCGTGGGGCTTACGCATGAGAACGTGGTCTCCGTGATAATTGCGAGATATCGATACAGGAGTTGAATCCGGCGAATCCGAGGGCCACGGATAATTTTCAAGAAATGTGCACGGCCTTTTCACATTGGTCTATAAATTAGCATTTACACCGAGAAAGAGGAACGCCGAGACGGTAAAAAGAAGCGGTTTAACTAGGGGACTTTTAAGCTCAGAATTGAAATCAGGTGACAGAAAACCCCCAAACACACTCTGTAAGATCTAGGAGTGTTTTTAAAAGTTTTGCAAATTCCATAAATATTCATGGCAAAAAACTGGTAAAAACCAGCCCAAAACAAGGGTAAAAAAGTCTCCTTTTAGACAACTCGCTTTAAAAATATTGACTCTTAGGTATTTATGACTAAATATACCAATGAATCCTGGATCTCAATCGAAGGATCAACATATCTCTTCCCCTCCCTCTCCCCTCACCCAATCACCCCTCTCTCACCCAAAAAATTTGTGCACTTCGTGAAATCTCCTTGCAGAAATGATTTTTTGCACTTTGTGAAATCTCCTTGCAGAAATGAGTTGTAGCACATGATTTTGATTTGGGCTCACCAAGAGAGAGTCAAAATTTTGAGGACTCATTTAGTGGTGTTCCTCATAAATAGGCCATGGCTAACTATTGAAATGTTTGATATACATTTGATATCAAACATTTATAGATATTAGCAAGTTAATTTTTTAATATATATATTCTAAACTTTTTATAAAAAAACAAATAAATTTGTTTTGTTTAAATAATAATAAAAATACCTTTAAAAAAGCTTAGAATTATAGTAACAATTACTAGGTTGCTTCACACAAATCCACTTGTTTTGTATCCAAAGCTTTTTCATAATTAGAAGTTTTTTCATTAGATGATGTTTTTATTGGTTAAAGCATTTTTTACTTTTATAACGTCAATGAATGAATTTTTTACCACAAAATAACTATTTTTACTTATTTGACATAAAAATTGAATCTCTAATTTTTATTATTAAACGCACCAATACTTCTATTGAATTTAGTCTTTAATTTTAATACCATTTATTAAAATATTAAATTATTTAGTTAATTTATTTAAACAAAAATAAAATTTAATTTTTAAAATAAGAAATACAATACTAAGATAAATAATATAATGTAGTAATTAAAATCATTAAAATGATTATACTTTGCTTATACAAAATCTCTTAATATATATTTGAACCATAAAATAAAAACGATAATTAGCACACCATCACTTCACTTATTAGGCTATTCACATAGGCTATTCCATCATTTTGGTAGTTACATCAATTCAAGTAGACTATTCCATCATTTTGTAGAGCTTAGCACACCATGAATGCGCTTTCTCTGAGGCTATTTGCAGTTTTCTCATCAATTTTGTGTAGTTACATCAACTCACGTAGCTATTCTTGGGGGAACGACGGGCATCAAGGGGGCTTTCCCCCTTGTGGCTTCGATTTCGCATAATATGGCGCTTAAATTCACGGTCATTTTCAACTTTCTAGTACCTGTAAATCCCACTGAAAAGCATGCTTGATTTCTCGGGCTTAGAAACCACTGTAAGAGTTGTTTCGCCCTTGACAAATCCCTTCTGCGCCCCAAAACACCTTTTCCTCACTGAACCTGTCATTTCCGCACTTTTCATTCTGCCCTTCCGACCTCGAAACTCGAGAGTCGGAAACTCAAAGGCTCGACGAAGTGAATTGTCAGTCTTCCGCCTTTTGCACTTCCGCTTTCCTCCTTCGGAACTCGGGAGTCAAAAACTCAAAGGCTCAATGAAGTGAATTGTTAGTCTTCCGCATTCGGTACTTCCACTTTTTGCCTTTGGAACTCGGGAGTCGAAAACTCAAAGGCTCAACGAAGTGAATTGTTAGTCTTCCGTCTTCTGCCTTCCGCCTTCTGCTTTCCACCTTTGGAACTCAAAAGTCGAAATCTCAAAGGCTTGACGAAGTGAATTGTCAGTCTTCCGCCTTCCGCCTTCCGCCTTCAGAACTCAGAAGTCAGAAACATATCGATCGACGGAGTTCTTCAACCGCACTTCCTCCTTCTCCCTTCGCAACTTGAAAGTTCGAAAACTATCAAACGATGGAAACTCTATCCATGGTTCTTCCTTCTGCATTCCGTCTTTCCACCCTTCAGTGCGGAACTCGGGAATCGGAAAACTTAACTTTCGACCTTAGCCTTTTCTGCACTTCCAACTTTCGCTTTTCAACCTCGGACTCTGGAAATCAGAAGTTACTTTGCCTTAGAATTTTTATTTTTCTTCCTTCTTTGTCGGCTCAACTTAGCATTTCACGCCGACATGGTCGCTGCAAGCTTCGTGGTCTCCACTCAGCCATCTCAACCGACATGTATTGGCACCACTCGGCCAGTTCAGCTGACACGAGAACTTCAAAACCACCTAGAATTTTTTTTCTTTTTTGAAAATTTTCTCCATCTTTCTCATTTTTCCTCTGCTGACCAGAGGGTAATCTTGCCTGTGTCAACTACTCAACTTGGCCCAATGAGGCCCAATGTTGCAACCAGTGATGTGATACCACACTGTCACAGCTGGAAGATTAAACATTGGAAAGTACCTCTTATGTCATGTCTTTTTTCCAAATTGCAGCAACAAAATATCAAGAAGGTGATTTGCATTTTGAATTATGTTCTTGATGGTGACTATCAAAATTGTAATACCCGTTCTCTGAATATCCAAATGAATATGATCTTGATAAAGAGGGCAATAATTCAGATAATGTGTCGTTTTCCATTATTGGGTCCCCCTTAGCACCTACAATAGTTTCATCCCCACTACTTCCAATATTATATTCATGGCATTAAACCAATCAGCATACTCGTTAAATAGTCGGGAAGATAGATATACACACAAAATATATATCATCTTTATAAATAAAAACCTAGTATCCCACTCTCGTTGGAATCCGGTAAATAAAATATAGAGATTGTGTAGCACCATGGTGGAAGTTTATGAGGTAAAATTTGTTGATTATAGTCCGTCATATAGTCAACTAAGAGTAGTCTTTCCTAGAATGGGCGAGTTTTCTTGAAACTCCAATTCGAGAAAGCCTAAGCCGTCAAAAGCTCAAGCCAGAAGAAATGTTTGCATCCTCAAGAACTGAAGGATTTGGTAGTGGGGCGATGCATTGAAAGCCTAACGTCCGACTAACTTGTGAAGCCAGCTACGCTTTCGTGGTATTGGAGGAAGCGTGAAGAGTTCAATTAACGTGACGACCTGGATACGTTCAACCGCCTAAACTCACAAATCACCAAAAGACACATGTCGAAATTTTAATGGCCAAAAAGACGAAGAACCTTTTGAAACTGCATCTCCATTGTGAAACACCTTCGACGTAATTACTTCATTCCCATTTCTAATCAATTAAATTCCCGAAAACAAATATCACACTTAAACGATTTCTGTGTTTATTTTGGTCGTAGTATTAATTTTTAATTAATACACTCGTCAAACATAGTCAAGGCCTTACTTCATTCCCATTTCTAATGGTTTAAATTTCCAAAAACAAGAATCACACTTGAACGATTTCTGAGTTTATTTTGGTAGTAGTATTAATTTTCAATTAATACACTCGTGAAACACAGTCAAGGCCATTCAAGGCCTTAATGGTGCTTGTTACATGTATCGCCTGTCAATGCTAATGTAGTGCTGAGTAGACTTTAATCATTGATTGCAAAAGGCTACATTACAAAACTATGCTTGCAAATATTTGTTGTCTTACAAGGCCATAATTAATGAGGTATAAAATACATTTAGAGTAATATTTGTCAGGCTAATAAAAGTTGAAAATGTAAATTAAGTTTCTACATCGAAGTATAAATGCAGAGTTATAAGAGGCAATCAGTTAAATGATAAAAAGAACGTTTCGTGATAAGCTAGTGAGGATGAGTGAGGGAATTAAAATATAAGGATATGGAGTATCCTAAAAGTCATGTGAATTGCATCTAAAATATAAGGACAAAGAGTATTCCAGAAGTTATGTGAATTGCATCAATTTTAATATCATTAAAATTCAATACATTACATGATCAGTTAAATTATAAAAATAAAAAATAATTTGAATGTTGAGTGATTCAGTATTTTTAATTTTTTTTATTGCATTTTGATTTTATCATTTTAACCATTGATATTTATTTTTTAATTATTATTCTAAATTTTATCTAATTTTATGAAAAAAATATTTAAATTTGTGATAAGTAAAGTATTCCTACAAAATTGTTAATATATATAAAAAGAATATAATTGTGAAATTGTGAACATGGTGCTACTAAAATTTGACCAAATTTATATTAAAATATGATTAAAATAAATAAAAAAAAATTAAAAATTAAAAAGTACAGCTTATATCTATCAATTGGTACCCATGGAAGAAGGAATTGTGGAATTAACAAAAATGGTCCTCATAACATAAGGCTAATGGGAAAAAAGATGTAACGATTACCGATAAGTTGTGCTAATTAAATAGGAAACGTCAAATGACCTAAATGCTAAAAAGCCTTTGTCTACGCACTCATGTTAAAGGAACATTGTGGTGACAACTTATGACTCTTAGTGGCAATAATTAGTTATTAAGTTCGGCCTATGTTCAGCTTTTCAGCATTCGATATAAAGCTCTGGATAAAGACCAACCAAATTTGATTTGAAATTTAATTTTGTAAATTATAATTTGTAAAATTATTCAATTTTAACAATTATAGTAATTTTTTTTTAGATTAAATGACACATTTTAAAACTATTCGAATTGTTAAAATTACGATTTAAACAATAAAAATTGTAGTTTTAGCATTTTTTCTTTTGTTGGATTTCCGTGAATCGGGGCCATTTGGTTTTCTTTTATGTTGAAATATTGTAACTTCAAAGGACAATCTAAATGTATTTTACTGATGAAACCCAAGGGAGATGTTATTATTCCTCCAGCGAGGTGTTACTATTGTCTTTGGTCATCATAGAGTCATGAGGTAAAGCCTCCACTTGTGTTGGGTCTTTAGTACCCTAATAAATAATATAATATACTGTTTTTTAGTATTCCTAGGTGAAGTCGGCCCAGACATTTTATTGGGGCCGACTTATCTAGTACAAAAGTCAATTGACACATATGTATAAATAGAGGAGCCGTGGTTCTTATTTGAACACAGACTCACTCACTTGTGTAGCGCATAGGAGAGAGAGAGAGAGAGAGAGAGAGAGAGAGAGAGAGAACAAAAGGAGGAGAACACCTATTTTTAGGGTTGTCTTTTATACATCTTATACAGAGGAAGTTTTTGTTGGGTTTTCTTCCCCTTGGGGGTTTCCCAAGATAAATGCTGTGTCTATCTTGTGATTGTGTTTCTATCAGTGATTCTTGATATGTTGTTGCTGTGATTTTGAATTGAATACTATTGAATCTAGTCTAGCATATGAAAACTTAACATGGTATCAGAGCTAACATAATTAGAGCAACTTTCACAAGGTGAAATTCTCCCTCTTCGGAAGAAATTAGAGTTTCTACAAAAGTTGAAGTTTTGAAGATTTGCTTGCATAGAAAGTTGCACCCTCCTAGAGCGCATCTATTGAGCCCTAGATCGAATTTTTTGGGTGGCTAGATATCCATGAAAGGCAAACCCTAGTTTGGCAGTGAACCAGAAAAACTGTAGTGAAACAGAACCAGAAAATCTGCAGTGATGCAACCTTGCAAGTAGGATTTGAATACTGAAGATTAGGGATCTCCAGAAAGCAGTTGGATCAACCTCGCCTCCTCCAAGCGCATCTACTGGTAAGGTCAATCTCTTGTTTTGATAAATTTTAATTTTGAGTGACTTACTAGACAAGATGGCCCCAAGCACTAAGCTTGAGGACAAATTGGAAGGCCTAGAAAACTTCTTGGCTTGGAAGTATAGGATTGACCTCATTCTAAAAGAGAATGGTCTTGAGAAGTACATCAAGAATGAAGTTGCAAAACCTGAAGAAGCTGAAGCTAAGGAGAAGCATGAAGAATACCTAATCAAGGAAATGAGGATCATTGTTGATTCCATTAAGGATCACTTGATCCCTCAGGTGTCATCTAAGAAGACACCTAAGTAAATTTATGTATGAAGGAAAGAACATCAACAGAATGATAAATTTGAGAGCTCAACTAAAGGGCACCAAGATGAGCAAAGGAGAATCTATTCAATATTACTTCACAAGGGTCTCCCAGATTAAAGAGAAGCTAAGTGCTATTGGAGATACCCTTGATAAGGATGAAAGTGGTTATGACTTCTCGCAATGGCCTCACTAGACCTTGGGACTCATTCATCCAAACTCTATGTGCAAGAAAACAAAGTATGAAGTTTGACATAGTATGGGAATATGTGGCATACAAGAAGAAGCTGGTGTAGCCAATAGAGAAGCTCTTCTCAAAGAACATGATCAGGCTCTAGCTACCCATACTAAAGAAAGAAATCAATCAAACTTCAAGAGGAGTAATCATAAGCCTTCAAATAATAAATTCTAGAAGAAGAAGGATTACTCAAAGTATCAATGCTACAACTGTCATAAGATGGGACATCTTGCTAGAAAATGTCCATAATCAAGGAACAACAACAACAAAAGACATCGTGCTCATCTAGTTGAAGATGAGGATGAAGAAAGACCTCGAAAGAGAACTAGAGGTGAAGATGTAGAAGAATATGTGTTATTTTCTGCACTCTTTGGGTCTGTAACACCTGGAGAAGATACATGGCTTATTGATAGTGGTGCCTCCAAACACATGACAGGAAAGAAGAAAACTTTGTCAAATATTGAATAGAAGAACTCTCCCCAGAAGATATCATTGAGAGATGACTATCAATATCCCATCAAAGGTATTGGTGAATCAAGCTACAAGCTTGACTCTGGGACCTCCATGAAGATGAAGGAAGTACTGTATGTACCAGGTTTGAAAAATAACCTACTCTCCATCTCAACTCTAGATAAGAAAGGATATAGAGTTTCTTTTATAGATGGACAAGTACTTATGTGGTCCAAAGGAAAAACACTTGAAGATGTTGTACTCATTGGAGAAAAAGAAAGAGGACTGTACAAGCTCAAAAGACATCCAGCGACAAGCCTTGTCCATGAGACTACCAGCTCAAGTGAACTGTGGCATAAGAGACTTTCTCACATCAACTACAAAGCATTTCCCTATGTGATCAAGGTGGTAATAGGTTTACCAAATCTGAAGATCGAACATGAGGGAACTTGCAAAAGATGTGCATAGGGAAAGAATATCAAGAATCCCTTTCTAAAAAGTGACACAAAGACTACAGGTACATTGGAACTAAACCATTTTTATGTATGTGGTCTTATACCCTCCATATCCTTAAGTGGTTATGAATACTATGTCACATTTATTGATGATTATTCAAGAAAGACTTGGATATACTTCTTGAAGAATAAAAGTGAAGTGTTCAGGAAATTCAAGGAATTCAAAGCCTTGATAGAGAACCAGTCAGAAAAGAGAATCAAGACACCGAGATCATATAATGGTGGAGAATACACTTATAAGGAATTTGAAGCATTATTTAAGGAGGCAGGAATCAAGAGGGAACTAACCACTCCCTATAATCCCCAACAACATGGTGTTGTGGAAAGAAAGAATGGAACTATCATGGAAGCAGTGAAGACCATGATTCATAACCAAGACCTCCCTATGCACCTATGGGTTGAAGCTGCAAGAACAATTGTATATGTACAAAATAGATTATCTCACAGTGCTCTTGGATTCAAGACTCTTGAAGAGATGTATATCGGAAAGAAACCTGAAGTAAGCCATCTCAAGGTATTTGGTTGTCCAGTGTATGTACATATTTTGAAAGAGAAGAGAACCAAATTGGATCATTATGGTAAGAAGGGAATATTTGTAGGATACTATGAAGTCTCCAAAGCCTTCAGGATATACATCTTAGGATTCCATCATATCAAAATCAGTAGAGATGTAATCTTCAATGAAGAGGCAGCTCTTAAGAAACATAGAAGGTGTCAGCTTGAAGAAGTACATGAAGAAGATGTACCTCCCAGAAGGACAGAAGATGAACCAACTCTTGAAATAGTAGCATCATAAGATCATGACATGCTAGAGCCTCAGGAGGCCCCTACTATGGATATCTCTTGAAAGAGAAAAACTTCTTGGGTAAGAGAAATCATACAAGAAGTAGAAAGATATGGAGCACCAGAAGGATCCACAAGAACCAGCAAAAGATCAAATCCATATTCCAGTTATGTAGCTTTGATGTGTGATTTTGTAGACCAAGAACCCACCAGTTATGAAAAAGCTGCACAAAAGAAAGAATGGGTTGAAGCAATGACGGAATAATACCAGTCGATCATGAAGAATGATGTTCGGGATATTGTTTCGAAACTAGAAAATAAGAGCATGGTTTCTTCGAAATGGATATACAAGATAAAACATGCCGCAGATGGAAGTGTTGAAAAGTACAAAGAAAGATTTGTGGCTAGAGGATTCTCTCAGAAAGAGGGGATCGATTATGAAGAGACATTTTCTCTAGTAGAAATGTACACTTCCATCAGAACTATCATGGCACTTGCTTCCATGATGAAATGGGAATTACATCAAATGGATGTAAACACAACCTTCCTTAATGGTGTGATTGAAGAATAGGTTTACATCGAACAACCACAAGGATTTGAAGTCGAAGACAGAGCGACTCATGTATGCAAGTTGAAAAAGGCTCTGTATGGATTAAAGCAAGCTCCTAGATCTTGGAATGGAAGAATAGATAGCTTCTTGACAAGCATGGGCTTTACCAAGAGTAAAGCTGATCCTAATCTTTATATGAAGGTTATGAATGATGAACTAGTCATACTATTGTTGTATCATTGGATGATCTATTTCTGACTAGAAATGAGAAACAAATTAGGGATTGCAAGAAGAAGCTAGTTGAAGAATTCAAGATGAAAGATCTTGGATTGATGCATTATTTCCTAGGACTAGAAGTGTGGCAAATCCCAAAAGGAATCTTTCTAAATCAGGAAAGGTATGCAGTAGAAATATTAAAAATATTTGATATGTTGGATTGTAAAGTCATGGCCACACCCATGGACACCAACTTAAAGCTGTTGTTTGATGAGACATCCGAGATAGTGGACATGACTCACTATAGACATATTATTGGGTCATTGATGTATCTAATGAACACAAGGCCATATATATGCTTTGTTGTGAACACCTTGAGTCAGTATCTAGTTAAACCGAGATGGGTTCACTTGATATCTTTAAAGCATGTGATGAGGTACCTAAAAGGTACGATTGATTTGGGACTATACTATGGAATATATCATGACTACAATTTGTATGGGTATACAGATTCAGATTGGGCAGGAAGTTCCACAGACATAAAGAGCACCTCAGGTGGATCTTATTGTTTGGGATCCACCATGATCTCATGGTTTAGTAAGAAACAGTCCAGTGTTTCTCTCAGTACAACTAAAGGAGAGTACATTGCAGCTTGCTCTGCTTGTTGTGAAGCGATAGAACTTCAGAAGCTGATGTCATAAATATTTGACATGGAGGTGGACACCACGGTAATTTTCTGTGACAATTAGATTCGTATAAAGATGACAGAAAATTCGGTGTTCCATGAAAAATCGAAGCATGTAGAAATTAGATATTTCTATATAAGGGATATGGTACAAAAGGGATCCATCAAGCTCCAATATGTGGGTATCGATGATCAAGTTGTTGATATACTGACCAGACCTCTATCTCGATTGAAGTTCGAGTATTTACGCGACAAGCTTGGTGTAGTTCGAAAGGACTTTCCTTGCAAGAAGGAAAAGTGATGGGACTACAAATGATGGACCCTCTTCGAAAATGAAGATCAGGTTGAAGACATGAACCCTCCTTGGACAAAGGGGGAGCAAGTTGATAATATGAATCTTCCCATGTATAACACTTTGTTCATGAGAGTGGTCCTTACTAGTTAAAGGATGACCCTGCAAGATGTTACTTTCACATGGAGAATACTCACATTCAGTTGTGAATACCGTAGATTAAACACTCACTCAGGAGTGGTCCTAACCTTAGTGGTCTGGATGCTCTATAATGAGTCCTCATGGATAGCGTAGTATAACATTCACTTGGGAGTAGTCCTAACTTGTGTGGTATGGATGTTCTAAGATGGGCCGACATTGCGTATGCGGTCGATATCTGCTCTAAAAACAATACTCTTGCTTGGAAGAGTATGCTTACATGCAAGTGTAGATACCGTAGTATAACACTCACTTGGGATTGGTCCTAACCTGTGTGGTATGGATGGTCGATGATGAGTCCTCACGGATGATAGGGTCAGCACTGGGTGCAGTCAATATCTACATTTAGTTGTAGACGATTCAGCTGATCAATTTCATGGATCATGTTGATGGAGGATTGCATCGTCCTTGGACTTATGTCCTAAAGTGATCAGGATTGATCATCCTACAAATAGATCATGTGTAGTGCAGGTAGCATGGCAGAAAAGGATCAAGTAGATTGAAGTATAGCAGCGAAGGGTAAAGTAGATAGAAGTGTGGCTAAAAAGGATCAAGAAGGATCGAAGGACTACTGCAAAGGATCGAAAGAAGCGTTGCTGCAAAAGGATTGAAAGGATTGAGGTGTTACTATGAGGGATCGAGAAGATCAGAAGGCTACTGTAGAAGATCAAAGTACTGCTGCAAAGGATCGAGAATATCAAAGTACTGCTGCAAAGGATCTAGAAGATTGAAGTGCTGCTGCAAAGGATCAAAGTACTGCAAAGGATATATAAGATCGAAATGTTGCTACGAAGTATTGAAAGATTGATGCGTTGCTGCAAAGAAAGGATCATGTGATCATCTGATGCAGAAGATAAAGAGTAACTTTTCGAGTTACTTATTGTGAAAAAATTCTTGTGATGTATAGATGTATTACCTCGCTGTAGTGTTGTAATTGTCTCTCTATTCTCCTATAGTCTCTGATGATGTTGTCAGTAGAATAACCTTCTCGTTAAGGGGGAGTGTTGAAATATTGTAACTTCGAAGGATATTCTAAATGTATTTTACTGATGTAACCGAAGGGAGATGTTATTATTCCTCTGACGGGTTGTTACTATTTTATTTGGTCATTATAGAGTCATGAGGTAAATCCTCCACTTGTGTCGGGTCTTTAGTACCCTAATAAATAATATAATATACTGCTTTTGAGTATTCCTAGGTGAAGTTGGCCCAGGCAGTTTATTGGGGTCGTCTTGTCTAGTGCAAAAGTCAATTGAAAAATATGTATAGAAAGAGGAGTTGTGGTCCTTATTTGAACATAGACTCACTCACTTGTGTAGCACATAGGAGAGAGAGAGAGAGACAAAACAGAAGGAGAACACCTATTTTTGGGGTTGTCTTTTGTACATCTTATACAAAGGAAGTTTTTGTTGGGTTTTGTTCCCCTTGAGGGTTTCCCAAAATAAATGATGTGTCTATCTTGTGATTGTGTTTCTATCAGTGATTCTTGATATGCTGCTATTGTGATTTTGAATTGAATACTTTTTAATCTAGTCTAGCATATGAAAATTTAACATCTTATACTACTCCAATAAATCCTAGAAGATTATGTACTATTTCAAAGGACAAAGAGTTACACATCTAGAGTATATAATGTGTAGACTGGTTTATATAATGAGTAGATTGGTTGATGGTACAATTATTATAGATTCATCTAAAAAGGAATTTACTAAGTGTCAAGAGGGATCAAGTTTATCAAGGTGCATACTCCTTTTTAGAGTGGGATCAAATCTCTTCGGGTGCAAACCTCTTTATAGAGTGGAAATTGAGGAAGTGTGTAATCCAATGCTTATGTTTTTAATTTATCTAATTTCTATAGTTATATATATATATGCAATTTTAAATATTTTAAATCTAATTTGAGTAGACATACCATGTTTTATAAAAAAAAAAATGTAAACGACACGTGTCAGTTTTAAAATGATCATAGAAGGAGTTACAAATCTTTCCCTACTAGACTATAGAATGTGTCTCTTCAACGCAACACAATCACAGTGCAACACAATCACAGTGTATCAGGGTGTATTTGTATTCCTTACCCATGGATGTAGTGACATACTTTTCTATAAAAAGTCAAAATGACAGGAATATTGTCATCGTAAGCTTCCACGATGGCATTGATCACGTTGAGTCACCTAACGGTGAACATAACGATGCAAGCCCCCATGCCTATGGATCATGCATACCCATCAGCAACGTAGCTAGCGCTGAGCTCGTTGTAGCAGGCGACAATATTGAGGCTCGACTCCACCAGGAGATGGTCCAACAAGGTGATACTAGAATATCCTCCAAAGATACCATTGTTTCCATACTTGGAAACTCTTAGAGAAGCACCCTTCCCTTTATCTGCAACCATCATACACCAGAGGATCACGTCCTTTGAACAGAATAAAATCTTCAGTAAATCTAAAAAAAAAGTGATTCGTAATAAAAGAGATAAATAACGATTGGAATCCATGCCGAAATGACTAAAGAATACTGATAAAGGAAATGTACAAGTCTGTCACCAATAAGATCCTACGTGCAAGCTTGGAATTAGTATTTCCAGCTTGGGAATTTTCTGTTTCTCATTACATACCTCATGGTGTTATCTTGGTAGTGTGTAACAAATCCTAATCCTTCCTTGGTAGTGGAACCTCCTCATGGCTCCTTCTCGGTTAACATATGTTCTTGGCCATAATGCAACAGCTCACACACAGTATAGTATGATGTCTTCTGAACAAGAAAAATGCTTCTATGATAGGTCTGGTCATGAAATATTATGATGAATGAAGTGGTATACAATGTCACACAGTGAGTACAGAATCTACGCCCAAAACTCTTCAAAATAGAAAGAACAGAACTCATAGTTCCTGTTAAGTCATGAACTTGTTTTCTTCAATTTTATATTTTGATTGTCATTTTTATTTTTAAGTCTGCTTATTTGCTTAAGTTTGCTATTTTACTTACTTTAGAAAATTTTTGGTTTTAAGTGAAATTTTTGAGTTTTGCCTTTAATTTTTTTATTACTTTTGTTCTTCTTAGGTCCTGAAGGGTTTTTTAGGACATTATATGGATTAACTAATTCACAAACAACATCATGATCATAGTTTATCACTTAAAGCTCATTTAAAGTGGAAATAATGACTAAAACAGCGCCAAAATTGAAATTGAAATATTCTTGTAGCGCAACGACGAAAAGTTTACACTGCGGCGCTACAAGAATATCGTGGGCGCCGAAATCGCCGGTTTTTAAGCAATTTTCTCCCACGATTTTGGTTTTTAGATGACTAATCACATGCTTAAAGGGTTTTGATACGTGTTTCTTCAATAATGATCATGCAAATAGGTGTGTTTTACAGCATGAAGGAGATCGTGGCAAATCATTAGTTAGAGTTGGGTGAATTGTAACAGGTAGACAAACGAGCCTAGATTGAAGTGAAAGGAGTTCTCCATACATGCATTACGAAACTGGAGACTAAGTGGAGCGAGGACATTTGCTTAAAATCTGGAAGTTGCAGTTACAGAGGAGATTTAGAGCTTTCACAATTACAGAGAAGATTTAGGGCTTTCTCGTCGCGCCAGCTGGAAGCAAATTGGAGACCCGAAGACACTTCTATAGTTAAATTTGAAAATCAAATAGCTCAAGGATTGATTTTAAACGTCTGCAGCAAGACAGGAATAAGTTATTCCGCGTTAACCTGATAGTGGCTGCTAAATTAGGGCTTTCCCAATAAAGCTTGTTTTGTTAAAATTGATTAAGGAAAACATAAATGTATGCTTTTAACAAAACTCCTGTCGAAGAGATATCAGTCTAAGAGGTTTTTAGATGCTATGGCAAGTGAAAAGTTGAAAGGTAGTAGTTGTATTGAACAATGACCCTGTCAAATCCTGAAAAATATGGTAGGGTGAAGATTTGTGCAGTTTGTGGTGACCAAAGTTTCATAGATTTATTTGTTACTTGTAAAAAATGCAATGAATGAGCTGAGCATGTGAATTGCATGAAGACCTAGTCTGATTAGGTGCTAGAAAGCTGACTGGTTTTGGTGCTAAATACAAGTTGGAGCAGAAAGCGAGCATACATAAGATTGCTCTCCTATCATTATAACACACAGATGTCTTCATACATTCTAGAGAGGGTCTAGCATAAAAATGAATAGTTGAGATGGTAGTTATTTTCAGCAGCAGTTTTATTGAAGAGTTTGTGGCACTCTGTTGACCTAAAATTACTCAATCCTGATGTAAAGCTTGTCTTGCATTGAAAACAAAAACAGACTGTTAAAAAAATCAAGAGAAAACAGTCAAGGAGAATCGAAGAAAGCTGATTATTGAAACCCTAGAAGCTTGAGGAGAAAAAAGGAGTTGTTAGGTCATTCAGAGGGCTTTAAAATTACACAAGTTTCAGCCATTGAAAATAGACGGGAAAAAGTGGAAAAACCAACAGGGCTGATCCCACTGAGCTGAAATGGATTGACCAATTTCCAGGTTGTGCAGAGCTTTTTCAGAATGCTGGTTGGTTGGATTTCTTCAAGAAGATCAATGGCTATAACACTGAGGTCTCTTATAAATTTTCCCAATGCTATAACCAGGACATGGTAGTATTTGATACTCTAAAGTTTAAGTTGACTGTGGAGCTAGTTGCTTAAGCTACAGGAGTCAGAAATGAAGGTGAAATGTGGTTCAAAAAGCTGCCTTTCACCTTTAATGCCCAAAGGTACCTTTTACCTGGCATTACTCCAGATTGAAGCAAAGGAATACTAATCCAGAATTTGAGAGATGAGTGGGTGGAGCCCATTAAAGTCCTACAAAGCTATATCACCTGTGAGGGGAGATATGCCTATGTCTTCAAATATCATTTTAGGTTCTTACAGCATCTAGTTCGTGAATCCAGAATGAGTCTTCCTTTCTTTTTATTTAAAAGTTTGCAGAAGATGTTAAGTAGAGTTAAGGAGCATCATGATCATACTACACAATCCATTTTCCATCATGGTTTAATCAAGCTCATTATTATCACTGCTCTACAAAGAGAAGGGAATACATGGGATTATTTTCTTTTCTGGTCTGGTTTCCAAATTAAGCAGGAAGAGCAGCAAACCAAAAAACATGTAGACAAAGGGAAAACCTTAGTTAGGAAACTAGGTCAGAAAATCAAGGTTGAAGACAAAAAGGATATTAAACTTGAAGAGGTGACAGAACCCTCGAAGGGAGACTATGAGCCTAAAAAGTTTTCAGCTGACAGTAAAGGCAAAGATTTGTTGTGTACAAAAAAAGAAGGTGAGCTTGTACAAGATAGGGCACCAGCAGAAACTTTCATGGAGGAGAAAATTGTTTTCATAGAGAAGATTGCTGTAAAGGAAGAAAACATTCAGGTCCAGCAAAGAAGCCCAATCACTATTCTATCAGAGGATGAAGGATATATGTTAGAAGAAGATGAATTCACTGTCAAAACTGAAACTAGGGTTGGTTCATGCAGGGAATTCTCCAGTCTAGAAGATAAGACAGTCAGACCTAAGAAAAAGAAAATCAAGGTTAAAGCTATGGAGTTTGCCACAGTTAAACATCAAGGTAAAAGTTTGAAAATGATGGGAGAGCTTGCCTCAACATGGAGACCCAAAACTAGGCCAAGAAACAAGTTGAGGTTGAATATGAAAAATTTACTGAACCCTAGGATAAATACAAAAGAGATTACTATGCTTGATGATGATTCTTCAGATGAAAATCCAAAGATTGAGAAAGAAGCAGTTCTAAAAAGTTCAGTTTCTCATCATACAAAGGGGAAAAAGCCATTGAAGTCAGCAGAAGAGGCTAGTCTCACCGAGACTAAATTATCAGCCGTCTTTTTAGAATTAAGAAGTGAAATATTGAAAGAACAACAGAAAAAGGAAGTTGAAGTCTCTCATTTTGAAGACCAGCAGTTGATAGATGAAACAACACCCACTGAAGCAGCTAATCAGGAAAGCCATATGGTTCATGGTGTGTCTTCAGAGCTGTTTCCAGAAGATGAAGATATTTTCAGAAAGCTAGATATTCCATGGCTACCCAGTGAGATATAGGATACCACAACAGGGAAGGTTTTTGACTCAGACAAGCAGAACCTGCAAAGAACCATCAAACAATACAGGAATCAAATGGATTATATGCAGGAAGTAAATGATGGTTTGAGCCTATCAAATAGAAGACTTAGGGAGGATTTACAGGAATTAAATGATCATTATCAAGAGCTTACTGCAGTTTCCAAGGAGGCCCTGAAGAGAAAGAGAAGCACAGATTTACAATGTGCAGAATTGAAGAAGACTGTCAGAGGCTTGCAGCAACAGAATGAAGAACTTACAAAAAGGTTAGCAGATATGGAAGCTGAGCAAAAGAGATCCGGGAAGAAGGCCCAAGCTTTGGATGGAATATCCTTACTAGCTGAAGCTGCTAAAGACCTTTGAGTTTGTTAGTTAGTCAGTTACTTGTTATGTCTTTTGAGAAATACTTTAGTTAGTCATTTATTGGTTATGTTTTTGAAGAAATACTTTATTTTGTAAATTATAATCTCACTTTATCCCATCGATGACTTGGCTGAAGATAGTTAGGGTTTAGACTCTAACTGATTTTTTGAGGAACGGTATTTAGATAGATGAGAAAGAGAGCAAAGGGTTCGATTTTTGGCTGGCTTAAGGAGGTCTTTGACTTGTTTATGAGCTAAGTACATAAATCTCATCTGTATTTGCTGAATAGAATTATGAAATATATGATCTATATCACCCTTCAGTCTGTGTTTAAGCTTCATTGTTAGCTTGTTTAGCTACTTGACTGATGTATTCATTGCTGGTTTATGGTTTCTTTTCTTGTAATGATTGTCAGTTATGAATGAACTTTAAGATTATATTCTGATTGGTACATGGTGATTATATTATGCATCTATGTTCTCATTTATTTATGATTTAGTTCCTGCTTGGCTTATGAATGTATTCCCTTCAGTCACCAAACTTTATAACCAGAAAAACCTTTCAAGAAACCCTAAACCCTATTTTTTCTTGATTGAATATTTGAGATTGTGTTGGCTTGTTTCTTTGTGGCCTGGAAACAATTTCTGGCACAAACAGTTCCTTCAGGGAATCCCATAC
Source organism: Pseudotsuga menziesii (assembly GCA_001517045.1). Lineage (NCBI taxonomy): Eukaryota > Viridiplantae > Streptophyta > Pinopsida > Pinales > Pinaceae > Pseudotsuga > Pseudotsuga menziesii. Next base: position 332,519 of record LPNX011082905.1, on the reverse strand, counting down.
AATATCTCCATTCAATCAGATGTTATTTGTAAGTTAGACATAAGTTTCTCTCGGTTGTTTTAATTATGAGGAGGCACCTATTCCACAATACTCTTCCCAAATCCCATAGATACAATTAAAAAATATGGTGAATTCATCCGCTTTTGTTGTTCTAAGTGTGGCATCCATTATTGGTTTGCATGCACATCTCTCCAACTATGATGCCAAAAATTACAGTATATTTAATCACCCCACTACTTGTAGCAAGAATGTTTTAGAGGTGACACAACCTTCTTTTCTCTTCTTCCAAGTAATTGACTGACGCATCTTGCATCTTCTGACATATTGGGTGGCTTGTGTTCATTAAATATTCCTAGCGGAGCATGGGTTCAACGTATCGAGGAACCTATTTGGTTTGGGAGTAGTTTAAAAGAGCTAGTAGATAATGGGAAGGAAAATTCACTTGAGCTAAATAGCTCCTTCCAACACAGAGATTCTCTTTCTTGCATGTAGGCATAGTGATATATTTTTTCCCTTATCGACGGGGAGAACCTGTGGGGGTTGATCTACAGGAAATAGACCTTAAAAGTCCCATCATTTCCTCTCGTTATGATTCCCTCGCTTTCTTCACCAATATTACAAAGTAGGTGGTTGTAAAAACCATTTTGAGGGGTAATACCAAGATATGTACCAGGATATAGCACAGAATACCAAGATCCCAGAAGGGATCATTGATGCATATGATATATCGGTTTCACTTTAAAGTCAACCACCCATGACTAATTTGTTATGCAACAGTGGCTCTTAGCTAGGAGCACGAACATGAGTGAGGAGGTTGAGACACTGTCATTTATCTTGAAAAAAAGGACCCTTCAACATGCTATTAAGAGGTGGAACTCAATAATTTACTTGACCAATTAAAACTCTATTTGAAATATAATAGAGCGTTTCTACTCTTCTCCACCACCAAATCTAAATATAACACTCCACTATTTTCTTGGGAGACTTACGCCGAGATGGTAAACTTGAGTTACCACTCAGTACAAAAAAAATCTTGTACTCAACATACTCAACATATACAGGGTGCTCCTGTATAGCAATTTCCAACATATACCATGTGTTTGCAAATATTTCCTAAGCTCAAGAATGGTGGGAATAACTCTCAACAAATGATTTCTTCAATATCCATGCACAAGATGGCTTATGTCAAATCACAATTTGGTCACAAAATATCCAATCAATCATAACATACCACTATTTTTTAAATTAAGAAGAAGAGTAGGCTTCAAATTAATTTTCTAATGATTTCCACTAGAATTCTTATGCTTCTTCACAATTGGCATTATGGTCATATACTTGACCACCTCTAATTCTTCTAAACTATCCACACCAACTCTCCTCTGAACTTCAATGCAAATATAACTGTCAAATGGTAAAGACACCGAGCTGGGCATAATTTTTCACCAATTGATCCGCTTAAACCCCAATTCAACCATTGATAATGATTACATTCTAGGGCAATCGATGAAATGAACGAGTAATCGATGCAGGAAGCAGGGCGATCGATGAAATGAAATCTGCAGCAAAATTCATCCAGGAGACTCAACGATTGTCAAATATGGAATGAACGGTGTAGATTGACTTAGTGTTTTGGATTTGTCACACATAGATAAAGAATTTGATCTATTTTGTGTTTATAAAGCCCAGCCTTATCAATGTTAATCAACGTGTAGTGAAAAGGGTATGTGGGGGCTCTGGGTTTTTGGACTCAATGAGAAGCTCACCAACCCAGAGTCCGGGATGACCTGTCAGACCCCTACCCTTTTGGAAAAAATAACAACATTTGTCAAGGTCAATGATAGGTTGCAAAAACCAAATAATTTGTCAATTATGGGTTGCAAAAAACAATAACAACATTTGTCAATGATGGGTTGCAAAAACCAATTATTTGGTGGGTAATCTTATGACTTATATTGTTCTAATTGACTTAACGGTAAACCGACTTATAGACTATATAGAATGTTAATAACAATAATATTCTATATAGTTTATTTGTTTATATTTAACACTAGTATTAACATCTTAATATAATAAAAAATAATATTCTATATAGTTTGTTTGTTTATAGATCTCGTTGATATTCAGTGTTCGAGAGAGAGAAGGATGCTCAAATTCCGAAAGCTTCTAGGAGCATGGATTTTGTGATAAACTGAGCAACACTAATATGAAATAGAGTTGGATATAGTACATTCAGTCATATGTGGACACATGACCCAAAGGTCCAAAGGATATCATATGGAAATTGATGGTTGGGAGGAGGCCCCAATGAATGATGATCTCTTTGCTATAATTGTTCATTCTATCAATGATCATGAGAAGCAGTTGCCATCTTGTTTGAGTCATGGTAGACTCTAGAAATGGTTAGAGCCTTTTAGTCCCGAAGGACATGATCAACTACTCAATTTACTTCTAAGGATATAGAGAGTATTATTGACAGGTGCAAAGGAAATTATAATTGATTCCAGGATGAGGATCTTGACCATTATACCACATAATGGTATTGGAGGTGTTGCTGAGACCTAATGAGATCTTCCTCCTTTAAGGGAAGAATACAGCTGAGATCCTAAGCAAATATAACATGCTGAACTATGAGTACATGTCTAGTACATTGATGGTAACAAATATGAGTGATTCTTTTTTTATTCATATTTGGTGGATCCCAATGTACAAGAAGTTGAGAGGATACTTGATGTACCTGGTCGTCACTAGGACATCTGATACAACTTGCAATAAGGAGATGTGCTTATTTTCTCTGTGACACTTAATGTTCAGATTGGTGTTAAAATTGTTGTGCCATTTAGATCTTCAAGCAATTAGTCCAAGAATTATTATTGCAGTAAAAAGGAGAATGAAGATACACACTGAACAAAACAAACCACATAGGAAACATATGAGTATAGCTCAAGTAATTACAATATCATTGTCATTCATTAAATCCGATGTTACAATAGTTTACATAAAGGAATAATTCAAATCCTTTAGGGAGGAATTCGAATCTACCAACTTGATGTGATTGTACATAACTGACTAGCTAACTCAGGATGTCTCAATCAATATAGAAGTCCAAATAGCTAACCCGAGATGTCTAAACAACTCACACAATCAGTAACAAAAATTTAACTAAGTATAAATTAAGTGGTAGGTGAGAAAATGTGCCAAATCCACATGCAGCCATGCATAACTAGTGCTAACTGAACTGATTGTGATCTAATTGAATGTAGCTAGAAATTAACTAAGCTTAACTAGTTCCAACTCCAACTGACTAAAGGAGGTTGGTGTCGGGACTCCTAGTGGCTCCTAAAATGTAGGGATTGGCCTAGGAGGTGCTTAAACTGATGCATGCAAGTGCAATCAGTGTCAGTCATCATTTAGTAGTGTTCCCTACACTCTAGTAACTGGTACATGTGGCCCCATTAGGCCATGTGGACCCAATGGTACTAGTGGACTTAATTAATTAATTAAAACTCCTAAGTCAGGCTAAATTAATCTAATAGATAGTTTGATGAAGGGAGGATTAATAACCCTAACAACCCCCCTGAATCCTCCTAACTTGGACAATTATGGGCCCTAGCAACAAGGCCATAAGTCACCCAAATACAATCTAAAAGAAATAATGTTGCTTAATACAACCAAGGAAATAGGGGAAAACCTCATGGGGAACCCCTCCCCCCCCTCAAAATAAGAAGAAATAGGAAAATGAAAGCTATCTTTAGAAGAAAGAAGCTTCCTCCTTAGAAAAATAACTTGAGCAAAACACTGCTACAAATTGCAGCTCTATGCAGCATCATGGTCCATCTATGCAGTAGCATCCTAAAGCTGTGCATGTGAACCTCTCAATGTTATTCTGAATAGATGAGTGTGTATGTTTTTTCTGGATGGTGACGGTAGAGAATGATCAAGTTTCTTCTTTTGTGGTCCAAGTAGTTGATCATTCACAATCATCAAGTAGCACTGACCTGGAACTTTGTTGCACCACTCTGTAGGGAGCGAATCTGTGAGAGATAGTGCAGCATGCCACATTCTAATACTGGGACCTAGTTCTTCTTCTATCTTCTAGATTTCTAGCACCACTTCCAGCTGCATCTAGAAGCTTTCGAGCCCATCTGGGCTTAGGATTTTGATTTGGAATGGACACTGGTTCTGGATATAGAATCTCATGAGATTCAGTCTCAATAACAGGATCATGCTGGATTTGATCTTCTTCATATGAATATGAAACCTGTAGAAAATCATCATCATCAAAAATAGGTGGAGAAACAGTTATACCTTCTTGTGCTGCTGATGGTGGTGTGCCATACAACTGATCTTCTTCGAACTGGACAATCCTCTCAAAGAAGCATCTCCTAGTTGCAACCTCCATCAATTTGGAATATTTTGCATCTTTTGCATATCCTAGCAAAATGCATTCACTACTTTGGGCTTGGAAGGCCTTCCTCTTGTCAAGTGGTATTCTGACCCAAGCTTTGGAACCAAAAACTCTCAAGAGAGAGACATTGGGCTTATGCCCATGCAGTGCTTCGAATGGAGTGGCCCCAACCACTGATTTATGAGGCACTCTATTTTGCAAATGCCAAGCATAGTTTAGAGTTTCAGCCCAAAGAGAAGGAGGAAGATGCTTGGCATGGAGAAGGCATGTTTCCATCTCCTTCAATGATCTATTCTTCCTCTCATCCACACCATTATGTTGTGGTGTGTATGGAACCGAGTGTTCCATTCGAATCCCCTCTGATTCACAGAAATTATGGAAGTATCCTTTGATGTACTCTCCTCCTTTATCAAATCTTATAGACTTGTTTCTGTTACTGAACCTATTCTCAACCATAGCCTTAAAAACTTTAAAAGTATCAAAAAATTCTGCTTTTTGTTTCATGCAATAGTCCCAACAATACGTAGAAAAATAATCAATAAAGGTTAGGAAATACCTGCAACCATTAATGGATTTTGTGGGAATAGGTCCAACTACATCACTATGCATCAAATCAAGTATAGAGGTAGCTCTATGTGCCTTCCCAACATCAGACCTCTTTTCTGGATGCTTACCTACCAAGCAACCAGCACATACTCCATTGGAAGTTTGGATGGAAGGAAAAAATTCAACCATTTTATCATTGTGGAGTTGCTTAAGATATTTGAAATTGAGATGGCAAAATCTCTCATGCCAAATATTGCTGGTTTTTTTAGCATGAGACAATAAAGCTGTAGGAGGAGAGACAAGCAAGAAATGTGAGAACTCATAAGCTTTAGTAGAGTGATTTGCAATACCTTTCACTATGATCTGCCCAGTGGCTTTTTATGTAATCTCAACTGTTTCTGAATCGAATGTACCTCTCTTAGGAGAGCTTGTATGAGTCATCTAATAAACATACAACATGTTAAGTGCAAGGGAGGGCACATAGAGGACATTCTTGAACTCACCATGCTTCACTCTGACTGAGCCCTTTCCTTTTGCTGGAATCTGGGAATCATCTCCCATGTGAATATTAGGCCCCTTTGATTGTGTGAGGGTCGAGAAGGATTCTTTGAAGGCAACCATGTGGTTGGATGCTCCAGAATTAGAGGAAATTTGGGGTCTAAAATGGGCCTCCTAAGGAAAATAATTAAAAAAAGCCACATCACACTACAAATATGCCATGTCACATTAAATCTAATGAAAGTCAACCTAAATTGTCTCATTAATGGTAGTTGAATAGGGTGTTGAGTTAATGTAGAGTAAAGATATATTGGTTAAAAATATTAATGAAATATTTAGGTTCGCGTGCACACATAATAAATGATATAGTGGAATTTTTTAAATTTTATATTATAATTTTTTTAAATAAATGCACCACTACTTTTTATATATTTAATAAAATGTAAAACTCAAATATATTCATATTTAAATTATAATGGAAAATATAATTACAATACTATTAAAAAATAAAAAAATTACTATTATTTTTTAATATAAATTTTATATTAATTCATATAAAAAATATTACATTACATAAAATAAAAAACAATAAACAATATATGTTCTTATAATTTATATAATTTAATAAACCATATATATTCTTATATAATTTTTTTCCCATCATATTGATTTTTAAAAATTTATATATATTATTTATAATAAAACTATAAAATATTTAAAATATAAAAATAAAATAGTTTTATTATCATGTTAATTTAAAAAATAAATAAATAACATTTATAATAAAAATCTATAAGATTTAAAATATTGAAAAATTATTCAATATTTCAATTTTTATAACGATGAATTTGCTTATAAGCATTAATACTTTTTTTATTAAAAAAACATTATATTTTTTAACCATTTGTAAGTTTATTTCATCATTATTAAAAAATATTGAAAAAACATTGTTACATGGCATAGAAAATTTATAGTGTAAATGCAATATTGTAAATTTTTAAATATTAAAAAAATATTGTTAGACGACATAGCAAATTTCTAATGTAAACGTAATATTGCAAATTTTAATGTAAATGTAACATTGATAGAATTTTTTTCTTATACTTTACCAAAGAGAAATGTAAATGTAATAATGTATTATTAAACTTTTACTATGAACAAAGCCGCATGAACTACGGTTTATCCCAAAAAATGGAGAGTAATATTAAAAAATAAAAATATTTTTATTTAGTATTTCAAGATAAGTCCTTTTAAAATTAAATATTATTTAGTTTTATTTTTTAAATATTGATTAGTAAATGCTTTTAGTATTTCAAAATGTCTCCACTATAATTTTAATTAATGCGAGAATTATTTTTTAAATGAGTTGAAGGCAGTGATCAACTAAAATATTATATATTTATTATTTTAGGTATATATATCATATCTCGAGATGATCGTTTTATGATCTTAACCAGGGTGTGGTTGATATGGACTTAGCTATTGTCAAATAAAATTATGACACATAAGCATTATATGTCCAACTCAACCATAATGGTTGACCCAAGATATTGAAATTCTATTGGCTCAAAAAATCCAACTCTATCCAACTCATCCATGGCACATTTTTTTATAAGGCCCATTTTAGATCCCAAATTTCCTCTAATATGATCAATTATGTATGTTGTAGAGTGAGTAAGGCTAGCTTTCAAAGCATGGCACCTTTCATCATCTTCTGTCGGTGGTTCTTCATCAAGATTCTTTGCTCCTTGTGGGAGAGCAATGTTATGTTGCTTGAGAAGAGCTGACATTTGATTAATCTGCTTCTTCATACAATGATCTTCAAGATGGTAACCCTTCGCACAATAGGGACATAAATTATTTTCAAACTTTTTTTTCTTAGAGCCGAAAGCTCCTTCGGAAGTCTGCTCATTCTATTTAGGATTCGAATTAGCTGCTTTAGGCTCCTTCTTCTTTGATTTCCCTTTGTCTTGCGCTTTGCTAGAGTCAGTTACTAGGAGAGCCTGATCATTGGAGGTCTTGATAAATCCCACTCGAATAAAACTCTCTTGCTCCTTGATTAAGGACTCAAAAAAGGAATCGAGTGAAGGAATTTTCCAATCTAGAAAGGAATCCCTTTTTGAATAGAAGATTGAGACAAATATTGAATACTCTAGACCAAGTTTGCTAAGAATGGAGAGAACATTTTTCTCATCCTTTCTTTCTATTCCGCACTGTCTGCATTGGAGTGCAAGAGACTTGAATTTAGTAAAGAATTGCTCTACTGTTTCGAAATTGCTGGGATGTAAGGCTACCAGCTCATTCTCCAGGATGTGTCCCTAAAGCTCATCTTATTTTCCAAACAAGTCTTCAAGATTCTCCCAGGATTCTCTGGGTGTCCTCAAACCTTCAAGGTGGAAGAGGAGATATCTAGATATATGAGTGCATAGATAACTGAAAGATTCATCTAAGTGGTTTAAAAACTTGTTCTTGGCAACTGGCTGATGGGGCTCAACCTCCCTTCCAAGTATTATCTTGTAGTAGCAAATATTGTGCAAGGCCAGCTGCATATCTGCCCTCCATTCAAGATAATTGAAGGGTGTTAGGATTCGAGGAGTAGAAGGTAGAGAATCCATAATTCTCCTGCTAGGAAAACACAAATATTCACACAAGCTACATAGCACCTGTAGATTTTCACTGCAAAACACTAAAAAATTTGAAATATGTTATAATCATTCTTTTCCTCTCAACATGAACACTTTTTTAGGGTTGGTCACGCCCGCACCGCCACTCTGAACAAATTCAGAGGAAGCAAATCACTATTGGGGATTTATGTGGAAAACCAGCTGCTTCTGGTGTTCAATGGAGAGAAACAAACATGAATCCTGCTTGAGATGGCTCTGATACCATGTTAAAGTTGTTGTGCCATTTAGATATTCAAGCAATGAGTCCAAGAATTATTATTGTCGTAAAAAGGAGAATGAAGATACACACTGAACAAAATAAACCACATATGAAATGAATGAGTATAGCTCAAGTAATTAAAGTATCATTGTCATTCATTAAATCCGGTGTTACAATAGTTTACACAAAGGAAGTGTTTGAATCCATTAGGGAGGAATTCGAATATACCAACTAGATGTGACTATCCCTAAATGACTAGCTAACTCAGGATGTCTCAATCAATATTGGAGTCCAAATAACTAACTCGAGATGTCTAAACAACTCACACAATCAGTAATAAACAGTTAACTAAGTCTAATTGAAGTGGTAGGTGAGCAAAGGCGCCTAATCCACATGAAGCCATGCATAATTAACGCTAACTAAAATGATTTTGATCTAACTTACTGCACACTGAATGTAACTGGAAATTAACTCAGCTTAACTAGTTCCAACTCCAACTGACTGAAGGAGGTTGGTGTCGAGACTCCCAGTGGCTCCTAAAATGTAGGTATTTGCCTAGGAGGAACCTAAACTGATGCATGCAAGTGAAGTCAACCTCTAGTAGTATTCCCCACACTCTAGTATCTGGTACATGTGGCCCCATTAGCCCATGTGGACCCAATGGTACTAGTGTACTTAATTAATTAATTAAAACTCCTAATTCAGGATAAATTAATCTAATAGACAGTTTGATCAAGGAAGTATTAATAATCCTAACAATTGGTGCCTCGCTCATTTTCACCCTACCAAGTTTAGTCCACTCAAGGAAGAATTTCGCTACCAGCTAGAAGAAGTATTTTCGAATGTTCCCTATCTTTGGAGGAGTTTCTCTTTTATTCTTGGGGTTTATCTTCTACTATATTATGATTACTATGTATTTGGATGTATGTTGTACTTTGAACTAATATATCTATCACAAGGTTGTTGTGTTTTATCCCTTGATGTTTCCAAGGTCAAAATATTGTGTCAATTATTTCTATGCTTGGTTGTTCTTTTAGTGATCCTACTATATATTTTACTACATATAATATTTGAATTATACTACTACCTTTAAAAACTATTAGGTAAACCTTTAGGGGGGGTCTTTCCAACCCCCCAAAAAAAATTGATGGCACTGATTAGTTCAGAGGCCCCAAATTCGAGCTTCTGAAAACTAATAAACCAAAATTTCTTTGTTAAATAGTTTTCCACACTGGCTAACCCTTTTTTTGTACTACAAAGGAATGCACAAATTGAAATTTCAACTTTCCTAAAAGAGTTTCCACCTTTTCACAATTTTTCAATTTTCGGTTCGAGTTTCGGAAGTCAGATCGTTGACTTTCAATCTCCGCAAATTCAACCTTTTCTGGTTTCTGAACTTCACTTTTTCGACTTCCGGAATTCGGAATCGGGAATCTTAACTTTTCCTTTTCTCTTCCCTTGTGCTTCCATTTCATGGCTTCTGACTTCCGGACAACAATTCTTCCACGCCATCGATCTATTTCGGAATTGCACTCGACAATTGATCTATTTCTAAGTGCGGATCATGACCAAATTTTGTGGATTTTTTGTAACACTTCGGTTTTGACCCCGTTTGCAATAAATATGTATATGATGTATATATTGTAATTAATCATGGTGAGTGGCTAAAGGCGAAATCCCCGCCATCAATTTATCTTTTTATGTTTCGGCAATTAAAATCGATGCTGATGGTATTTCGTGCTAGCCAGGCACATTATAATTTTGGACATCATGTGAATATGCAATTTAATTAAAATACCCACAACCATATATGTCAATGTAACATTAAAGAGATGGGGGCATGATTTCCTAAAGATAAGGGGGGCAGGGAAATATTCAAACCTTTGAGCCAATGGGGAAAATCCAAATGTCAAAGGGAGAACCCATAAAACTGTTAACTACCCATTTTGTCTTCTTGCGCCAATCATTTATTTCTGCCATAAGTGGTTGAGTTGGTTAATGCATGGGGATGGGAAGAGTATGGGATGAATTCGAATTGGGTAGAGCACCCATTTTGGAAAAACATGTTTGATTTCTTGGGCAAGTAAAACCCCAAAAATGTATGCCCATAGGAAGGAGCATTCCCGTTTTTCTCTTCCTCACATTTTTTGGGGAGCTCCTGGACTTTTTTCATCCTCCATCCTTCATTCACATTTTTCTCTTCCTCGGGTTTTTTGGGGAGCTCCTAGACGTTTTTCATCCTCCATACTGCATTCATGTTGAGCTCTCATGGATCTGAACCTTCTTGGGTTTTTATCCTTCACGTTTTCAGTTGTTTCCTCATTTTTCCATTCCCAGGAAATTCGTTTTTGTGTTGCTGAGTGAATGGCTAGCAAGGATTCATGATTTTGGGGTTCATAGTAGTTTTTTTTGCTAATGAAATGCCCAGAAACGTTGTTGAGTTCGAATTGCTCACCCAAGGGTCGATTTCCCCATTTTACCAATCCATTTTTGGATGAAAAACGTTTTACTCAAACCTAGAATTTGCATTTTGTTGTGTGTGCACCTCTTTGTTTTGTTCTAAACTGGTTTGGAGTGGAAGAGGGAAGAATTAGCTTGATAAACCTAGTGTAGGAAGGAACTACATAGAGAGATCAAGGGGGGTGGTTATTATTTCTTGCACACCTTGAAGAGCACTAAAAGGGAAGGCATACCCTGAGGGACTGTATAGCAGAGAAGGGGATGTTTCCTTGTGTTGGGTATGTATGTGTTGGTATAACCAAGTCAGGTCTAGTGTAGGTGTCCATAGCTTTGTGGTTAATATCACTAGCTTAGAAATTCATCCTTCGACCTCCTTAGAACCCTGATAAACCTAACTATGTTTGGATTGGATGAGTTTTGATGTGTATATGGCTATGTCCGATCCTGTTGTAGTTCCCTTATTCCTTGTGGGAATCATGCCCAGCTCAGGGGTGGCAGTGCTATTGAGAGATTCATGAGCACACTGGCCTATGGTTGGAGACATAGATGGTTGCGGGACAAGATTATTCTCAAGATAAGTATCTCTTGTTTTTATTCTCTGCAACAGTATTTGTTTTTATGAATTATGATGAACATTTTGAATGCTTGATGAATGTATTTTTCTTCCACTGTATAATGCATCTATGTATGTTTTTAATTCAATACAGTTTACTTCAATGTTCATGGGGCTAGTTTCCCCACTTAAATGATATCACCAGCGTGTAGGTCGCGTCCTCTCGAAGGGGAGGGGATGTGATATTTTCTCCCTTTGCTACGGGAACAATTGTGACCGTCGATCTTCATCAAGATCGTTCCCCTCCATCCGATATTCTCTAAGATATGTCTTCATGATTTCACCAAATTGATCACTAAAAGGGTCAATTTTTTCTGCGGTTCGGAAGTTAGGAAACACGAAACCATAGAAATCATTTCAAGAGTGAATCTGGGATGAAGCAATACATGGAATCTATCAAAACACACACATAGTCTTATCCTCTGTTCTTTATTCAAATTGCATAATTTCAATTACACACAGAGAACTATTAATTGTTCAATCCTTCTCTACTTCTGTGCGTTTCTCACTCATGCCTCACTCATATCTCACTCATGCCTTTCTAACATATTCATTCAATGTTTTATAACAATCAATAAACCTGTCAGATCCGACTAAGTTGGATCTAAGAACCTATTAAAAGAAAACACTATCTACAAAGATCGATCCTTGACGAGTTCCACACAGAGATCAAGGAGAACAAGGGAATACCTCCACTTATTACAAATTAAAACTAACTGTGGCTATCTAACAACGAATTCAATCCTTCCAGAAGCGATTACATGGTAGGTTAACTCGAAGTCTGAGCTGGATGCTCTTGCATCATACTCATGGGGAAGAAAACAATTCTTCATTAAGTCTTTAGGATGCACAGTGTACTTGGAAATTTCTTTCTCGGTCATCTAGGCTGCATCTTCAGTAGTTTGATTTCTCCATTTTACCAAGTATTAAAGGAAGGTTTTGTTCCTGGTCTTCCTTAGGATTCTCTTGTCAAGAATGGATTCAATATGAGGCTGTTCTTTCTATGGAATTTTTCCTTGCCCATCTATAGTTGAATCATCTCCATCTGATGTTACACCATCTATCTATATACCTGCATATTTAAAAGGATACAAATATGAAAAGTTAAAAATTGGTGAAATTTGAAGGTCAGAAGGAAGCTCAATTTCATAAGCATTTGCATAAAACTTCCTTAAAACTTTACAATATTATTAAGCTTCAATTTGTTATAAGTTCCTTTAGGGAATATTTCCTTTTTAAGATAGGACATCACTAAATCTCCAACCTGAAAATTCACTTCTCTCCTTTTCAAGTCTTCTCTATGTTTATACTTTTCTACACTTTCCTGTAATCTCTTCTTAACATTCTCTTGTAGCTCATGCATACTAACTGCAAAGTCTTCATCCTTTGCACTTCTCTTTTCCTGTTTTCCCAAATCTCTAAGTTCATATACACCCCTTGGATGCATCCCATAGACAATTTGAAAAGGACTCACACCTATACTTCTATTAGGTAAATCATTGTATGTGAACTTAGCCCGAGATAAAGCTAAGTCCCATTGTTTTTGGATGTTCATACACAAGACTTATCAATATTTTTCCCAAGATCCTATTTACCACTTCAGTCTGACCATCAGTCTAAGGATGATAAGGAGAACTGAAACTGATATTAGTTCCCAACTTCTTTCATAGAGTTCTCCAGAAATGACCAACAAAATTTGTATCTCTGCCAGACACAATACTCAAAGGAAACACATGCAACTTTACAATTTCTGAAAAGAATAGGTTAGCCATATTGGTTGCATCATTAGTCTTCTTGCATGCAATAAAATGAGCCATTTTGGAAAATTTATCCACTACAACATAAATTGAATCATGACCTCTCTGAGTTCTAGGTAAACCTAAAACAAAACCAATGCTTATGGAATCCCAAGGCCTAGATGGAGTAAACAAGGGTTGATACAATCCTATGTTATGACTTCTCCCTTTTGCATGTTGACAGATTCTACATCTTTCAACAAATTTCTTCACATCATGCTGCATCTTTGGCCAAAAGTAAAAATTACTCGCCTGAGAAAACGTATTGTCTTGTAGATAAACCTCCACTATGCTTTTCTTGAATCAAATTCTCTCTCATTGAACATTTCAAAATACACAATTTACTATTCTTGAATAACAAACCTTCCCACAACATATAATCTAACCACTAGCTTCTGTTATGGGTAGCTGGATTTTCAATGGAAGCATATATATCCTTGAAATCTAAATCTTCTTTATACATATCAATCAAGTTTTCAAATCCCAAAGTACTGACCTTAACTTCTTGCAATACTAGACTTACTCTGCTCAAAGCATTAGAAACTTTATTAGACTTACCACTTGCATGCTTGATAACAAAGGTAAAGTTATGCAAAAATTCTACCCATTTAACTTGTCTCTAGTTTAATTTTTCCTGACTATTTATGAACTGTGAAGCATGATTGTCAAAATATAACACAAACTATTTAGGCATCAAATAATGTCTCCACTTCTTAAGAGCTTACACAACAACATATAACTCTTTATCATATTAAGAGTATTTATGTTTTTCTTCATTCAATTTCTCACTTAAATATGCCACTGGCCTATGCTCTTGACTCAAACCTTCTCCCAGTGTTGTTCCACTAGAATCTGTTTCCACTTGAAAAACTTTGTCAAAACTAGGCAAATCCAAGATAGGCTTCTCAGTTATATTCTTTTTCAACAACTTATAATTTATATCAACTGCTTCTATCTATTTGAAAGGATTCCTACTTCCTATGAAAGTATCTATCAAAGGTGCACAAATCTAACTGAAATTATTAATGAACTTCCTATTGAAACTAGCAAGTCCATGGAAACTCCTTACCTCATAAGAATTGTTTGGAACTGGACAATTTACAATTGCTTGTACTTTTCCAGAATCCATCTTTAGTCCTTCTTCCAAAACTACAAATCCCAAGTAAACTAACTATTTCATTAGGAAACTACACTTTTTCAAATTTATGAACACCTCTTTTTGCAAAGTTCTCAACACCAACTTAAGGTGCCTTAAATGTTCCTCTCTATTCTGACTGAAAATCAGAATGTCATGTAGATATACTATCACAAACCTCCCAGTAAATTCTTTCAAAACCTCATTCATCAATCTCATGAAGGTACTAGGTGCTTTAGTAAGCCCAAATGGCATCACTAACCATTCATACAAACCATCATTAGTTTTAAATGTTTTCTTCCATTCATCCCCTTCCCTTATCCTAATCTAATGATATCCACTTTTCAAACCTATTTTGGAAAAATATTTTGAACCACTTAAACAGTCCATCAGATCATCAATTCTGGGTAAAGGGAATCTATACATGATAGTGATCTTAGTGATTTCCCTGGAGTTAGTGCACATCCTCCACCCACCATGTTTGTTTGGACTAACTACAGTCGTTACTACACAAGGACTCAAACTTTCTTTCACCAATCCTTTCTCCAATAGCTCCTGCACCTACTATTTGATTTCTTCATTTTCTTGAGGAGTTAATCGGTATGTTGCTTTCTTAGGTAAACTTACACTAGGTATTAAGTCAATGTGATGACTAATACTTCTTACAGGGGGTAAATCATTTGGCAACTCATCCACAATAATTTCAGCACACTCATCAAGCAAAGTTTTAAATCCATCAGGAAAATCATCTAAATTTGTAGAAGTTAAAATTACCTTTGGCTACCAACAAGGAAAAAATGTAGATCCCCCTCTTTCTGAACTTCTTGCAACAATTCTTTGCCAGACATCAGAAAAATACTTCAACTCGAACCTTCCTGAACTGTTTCATCTTCCAAGGGTGATAGAGTATGTCTCTTCCCATCTTTCTCCAGAGAATAAGTATTTTCTCTTCCATCATGAACATATTTCCTGTCATACTTCCAAGGCCTCCCTAAGAGTATATGGCACACATCCATAGGAATTATGTCACATAATATTTCATCTTTGTAAGTACCAATCTGGAATTCCACATTACACTGCTCATTTACCAAGAGTTGATGTCCTTTCTACAACCAAGACACTTTGTAGGGAGTGGGATGCTTCATCCTCTTCAATCCCAACTTCTCTACCATCTCAGTGGAAACCAAATTATCTTTAATACCGCTATCAATAACCATTTTACAACACTTACCTTGTGACTTACACCTTGTTCTGAAAAAACTTTTCCTTTGGGCTGGTTCATGTACTTGTTTATCTGACTTTACTAAGAATCTCTTTAACATAAGAGTTTCTCCTTCTTCTAGAGGGTTATTATCTTTGTTTCTTATTTTGTCTCTTCCTGAGCCTCTGCAACATTCACATTTATTTGACCTGAAGACTGATTTCTTGGACAATTCCAAGACATATGTCCAACCTCTCCACAAGTATAACACTTTACCTCTATGTGTCTACCTCTTCCTCTACCCCCTGTGAATCCTCCTCTCTAGGATGAATGACTACTAGAACCCTCATCTCCATCTTTGGAATTCCCACCTCCACTACTAGGAGATCCTCTGTCTCTTACTATGTTCTTTCCTATGTTTCTCTGGTTCTGTTTTCTTAACAATTTTTCTTCTACCTTTGAAACTACTTGATATGCATCTTCTACAACTTTCAAATTTAATCAAATGAGTTCATCATGTATATCATATATTAATCCATTTATATACCTAGCTATTCTTTCTATACCTCCCTGTGTATGTCCAGCTCTAATACTCAATCTAAAAAATTCTTCTGTGTATTCTTTTGCAGTCATGGTCTTCTAGCTAAGGTTTTGTAACTGCCTAATAAGATTCAACTGATAGTCCTTAGGAATAAACTGACTCTTAATATTATGTAGCATCTTATTCCAAGAGTTTACCTTTGGCTTACCTTTTCTTTCTCGATGGATCTGGAGCTCATCCCACCAAATAGCTACATGTCCCTTCATCTTGGTAGCTACATATCTTACCTTCTTATTTTCTTCAATTTCTTCAATTTCTTCAAAATCAAAATATTTATTCAAGGAATTCATCCAATCCATGAGTTCTTCAACATTTAAATTACCTTCTTACATAGGTACCTCCACTCTTAGTCTGTTACTGGCCTTCATCAGCATCTTCAAAACTTTGACTTCTTCAGGATCTTACTTCTTCAGAGGATTTGGCTTCTTCATCATTGTCATCGGTCTTGTCTGAATGGTTCTTTCTCTCCATGGCCTCTAGGATTTCTTCTAGTCTTCTCATGTCTCTGCAGGTTTTCTTCCTCAACCACGTCCTACAAGAACCCCATGCGCTCGTCCTCGTCTTGGAGGCATATTTCTACAGGTTTGACTGAACTCTGTCTCTCACATTGAACCCTTGCTCTGCTCTAATACCAAATCCGATGGCATTGATTAGTTCATAGACCCCAAATACAAACTTATGAAAACTAACAAACCAAAATTTCTTTGTTAAACATTTTTCCACAATGTCTAACCCTTTTTCTATACTACAACGAAATGGGCAGATCGGATTTTCAACTTTCTGAAAAAAGTTTCCTCCTTTTCACAATTTTTTGACTTTCGGTTCGGGTTTCGGAAGTCGGCTCCTCAACTTTCAATCTCCGTGAATTCAACTTTTCTCATTTTCGAACTTCACTTTTCTGACTTCCAGACTTGGGAATTGAGAATCTTAACTTTTCCTTTTCTCTTCCCTTGTGCTTATGTTTCCCGGCTTCTGACTTCTAGATAACAATTATTCCACGCCGTCGATCTATTTCAGAATTGCACTCGACCATTGATCTGTTTCTAAGTGCGGATCATGACCAAATTTTTTGGATTTTCTCCCGTTGCTGTGGGAATAAATTGTGACCGTCGATCTTCATCCAGATCGTTCCCCTATGTCTGATCTTCTCTAAGCTCTGTCTTCATGATTTCGCCAAATCGATCACTGAAAGGATCAATTTCTTCTACAATTTGGAAGCTATGCAACACGAAACCATACACAGAGTTTCAAGAGTGAATTTGGGATGAATCAAGACATGGATTCTATCAAAAATCATACACAGAGTTTCAAGAGTGAATCTGGGATGAATCAAGACATGGATTCTATCAAAACACACGCAGAGTCTTATCCTCTGTTCTTTATTCAAATTGTAGAATTTCAATTACACATAGAGAAGTCTTAATTGTTCACTCCTTTTGCACTTCTATGTGTGTTTCACTCATGCCTCACTCATATTTCACTCATGCCTTTCTAACATATTCATTCAATGTTTTATAACAATCAATAAACATGTTAGATCTGACTAAGTTGGATTCGAGAACCTAATAAAAGAAAACACTATCTGCAAAGATCGATCCTTGACGAGTTCCACGTAGGGATCAAGGAGAACAAGGGAATACCACCACTTATTACAAATTAAAACTAACACTATCTATCTAACAACGAATTCAACCCTTCCAGAAGCAATTACATGGTAGGTTAACCCGAAATCTGAGTTGGATGCAGATTCATCAAGCTAAGTTGGATGCTCCTACATCAAAAACACGTGTTGGACTTTGGGGGGCGGGTCTTTCCAACCCCCCCCGAAAAGTCAATGTTAGAATTTTGGCGGGAGGTCTTTCCAACCCCCCCCCAAAAAGTCCAAGTCATGTTGGACTTTGGGGGGGGTCTTTCCAAGAACCCCCCCAAAACACTTGTTGGACTTTT
>LPNX011082905.1:265167-314343 GCA_001517045.1 Pseudotsuga menziesii | reverse complement strand
ACCGCCCCAAAAAATCCAATTTTCAGGACTTTTAAGGGGTGTCTTTCAGAACCGCCCCCAAATACCTAAGAAAAACTTTTTAGTGGGGTTTTAGCAAAACCTCCGCAAGCCAAAACTGCCTCCAAAAGGGTATTTTGTTGTAGTGTAAAGTATTACCATAGTTAGACATGGCCATGAATGGATGTAATAATATGTACTAAAAAACTAACATGTTGTAATATACTTACCTCTTCCTGGGACATATCTTCCCCATGGGAGGGATCACTGCTAGCAATTTCTTGCCCCTCCAAAAAGTGAGATAACACCTGCAAGTTTAAAAATTATTACGATGAGAGGCATTCTGCAACCTAATATGAGGGATATCTTGTAACATTTGTTGATATTATGTTTGTTACTAACAAAATAATAAAAATTAATAATTATAATTATCCACTAAAATAAATGTCAGCCACAAAAACAACCTAATATGGGGTAGATGTTGTAATGTTCGTACCTAACAAAACAATAAAAAATTAAAAATTTAATTATCCGCAAAAAAAATGTCGGGAATAAAAACAACACAATATGGGGGAGATGTTGAAATTTTCCTTCATAACAAAATAATAAAAAATAAAAAATTGAATTATCCACAAAAATGTGCAAGGCCTCCTAAACAACCCATGGTTTTATTGTACATGGTTTAGGAGGGCCTTGCAAGTGGTTTTAAAACCATGGGAAAGGCCTCCTAAACAACCCATGATTTTATTGGGGGTCTTTCTAAATCCCCCCCCCCCCCCCAAAAGTCCTGTGACTTAGACTTTTTTGGGGGGGTTCAAAACCGCCCCCAAAAGTATTGAATCGGACTTTGGGGGGTGGGGCAGAGGTACGGGGGGGTTAAAAAACTGCCCCGAAAAGTCCTAAGAATTGGAATTTTGGGGGGGGGGGGGGGGAGGGGTTAAAAAATGCCCCAAAAAATCCAATTTTCGGGACTTTTGAGGGGGTTTTTAAGAACTGTCCCCAAATACCTAAAAACACCTTTTGAGGGGGTTTTAGCAAAACCACCTCCAAAAGGGTATTTTGTTGTAGTGTAAAGTATTACCATAGTTAGACATGGCCATGAATGGATGGAATAATATGTACTAAAAAAATACCATGTTGTAATATACTTACCTCTTCCTGGGACATATCTCCCCCATGGGAGGGATCACTGCTAGCAATTTCTTGCCCCTCCAAAAAGCGAGATAACACCTGCAAGTTTAAAAATTATTGCGATGAGAGGCGTTCTACAACCTAGTATGAGGGAGATCTTGTAACATTGTCGATATTATGTTTGTTACTAACAAAATAATAAAAAATAAAATTTTTAATTATCCCCCAAAATAAATGTCGGCCACAAAAACAACCTAATATGGGGTAGATGTTGTAATGTTCCTACCTAAAAAAACAATAAAAAATAAAAAAAATTAATTATCCGCAAAAACAAATGTTGAGCATAAAAACAACACAATATGGGGGAGATGTTGAAATTTTCCTACCTAACAAAATAATAAAAAATAAAAAATTGAATTATCCTCAAAAATGTGCAAGGCCTCCTAAACAACCCATGGTTTTATTGTACATGGTTTAGGAGGGCCTCGCAAGTGGTTTTACAACCATGGGCAAGGCCTCCTAAACAACCCATGATTTTATTGTACATGGTTTAGGAGGGCCTTGCAAATGGTTTTAAGACCATGTGCAAGGACTCCTAAACAACCTTGGTTTTAGGAGGGCCTTGCACATTGTTTTAAAATGATGTATGGGGGAGATGTTGTAATGTTTGTTCCTAACAAAATAAAAAATAATAAAACATATTATATGTCGACCATAAAAAATATTAAATGTTAATAATAAAAATATTATATGCCGACCTTAAATAGATATATATAGGACTCACCAAAGCTGATAGCTCATTGAGTGCAATACTTAAGAAGAGGTTTTCACCTCAGAGATTTGATCCCTCTCGGCGCTTGATAGAGCCTATGATTTGGATCTATGCTGGTAAATATTAGCAATCTATAAAGGAGTGTACAGTAATAAAAAACTAATTTGAACAAGATTCGGTCATTAATCATGTACTTACATTCCTGAGATAAGCATAGAAGTCACTTGGGGTGAATTCACTAAGATCAATGTATCCCACATCCTTTTCATAATGCGGTTCCTACAACTTCAAAAATTGTAAATATTAGACCATTTAAAAAATTAATGAACTAACATGTATTGACAAAATGATACGTATAAACAAAATGAAACATGTTAAAATATTACCTCGCTATTTGTTGTTGCTGCCTCGAATACGGAAACACTTGGAACACTACCACCCCCCTTAGAGACATCAAACTCTTGCAGGATTAAAATTTGCATATATTAAGAATCTTTTAATATGTGTACAATATGGAAAAATTAAATTGAACAATAATAGAGTTTTTACAATGTCCTTACCTTACCAACAGTCATCATAGAGGTACCATGTATTGGTCCACGACCATAACATGATTGAACACACATCGTGCACACATGTGGCTCGATATGGGGCTCATGGGATGTCAGTATATCCCCACCAAAAGATGGTCCTCTACCACCGAAAGATGATGGTTGTATGCCACCAGAGGAAGAGGGCCTTGATTGGCCAATAGATGTGGTGGGAAATAAATCGTCTCAGCTAGTGTTCGAAATTCCTCCTATGTCTGGGGAATCATATCACGTGTAAGAAGGATGTCTGGCCTCGTTAGTTGGACACAAGGTGGAGGTATCTTTCGATAGGCATCTTTATGCCTAGTATTGGGATGATTTTGGGGAATCCCCCTATCAGTTCACTGCAACCCCAACATGTCAAAATAGTTGACATGTTTTCCCATTACAAACTCTACATAAAGTTTCCAAAGGAAGTACGGTGGTACTTCCCTGTTGTTGTGCGGGGTAATATAAAAAACCATGTACCATATGTCCATCCAAGGGTCTTTGATTGGTTGACAGATGTGCCACTCAATGGAAATATGTGGTATGCTAGTCTTTGGAATGCAATCTGTCCTAGGCACTCTAAATTGTGAATATATACGCTCTTAGGTTATTTTGAGCTTCTTAATCTCATTGTAGCTCAATCCATCTACATATTCTTGTCATTTTCTCTCTCTGTATGATGATATGCTATACAACACATCATTGGATCTGCTTATAGTATCCACAATGGCCAATAATGATATCGATAAGGAGCAGAGGAGTTCATCTCAACCCCTTCAAGTAGAACAAATATCTCTCAAAATATTTTCATTATGGTCCATACTAGCGACTGCAATCATAAATACAAAAAAATATCATTAGAAAAATACACACATGGTATAATGACATCTCTAAGCAATGAAAAATGCAAAACTAATGTATGAAAAATAACAACATAAACTATTTATAATTTATATTTAAAAATTGATCTTGAATTTTATACTAAAGAATAAACATTTAACATTTTTTCATCTTAAATTTATGTCGTAAATTTGTATTAATTCCAATTTCTAGATGCATAGATTAAATGTCCTATGTGCATATGTTGATTGGGAAGCTCCTCTACCTTATTTTAAGGCTTGGATTATGAAGTTTCATCAACATTGTGAGGTGTTGACTAATGCCCTTGGAGGACTAACTCCCAAATTGTGGGTAGAGGCAAGGGCTAGAGCCTAGAGGAGGTGGCATAAGATGTTATTGATGAATAAAATCCCAATATAGGAAATGATTTTGATAGATATGTAATTATTTGTTGTAGCCTGAATTGTTTTGGACTCTATAGGCCATTTAGCATCTTTGTTTATATGTAATTTGGGGGCATGTATGGATTCCACTTGATGTTATTTTAGTTGTATGCGTGCTCTTTCTATATACTGAAGAGAGACTTTGCATATTTGTATATAATGACTTTTAGGGTTGCAAGGTTTCCACTGGATTCTATCATGTATGATAGTATGTGATTGGCATGTAATCAAACACATCAACCTCCATATGTATCTTGATGTTGGTAGAGCCTATTGTTGAACTCCATTGTCTTGACCTTAACCAAAATGTACCCTTCAATCAAGGGAAAATATTTGTTAAGCATGTGAAGCTTTTATACCTTATTTTAACACTTGGATTAGGAAGTTTCATCAAAACTATAAGGTGTTGATTAATGTTTTTGGACGACCACCGTCGATATTTTGAGTAGAGGCAAGGGATTTAGCATGTTTATTTATGTACTTTGGGGAAGATATGAATTCTACTTGATTTTTTTTAGTTGTATGCAACCTTTCATTATACTTGAGAAACTTTGCATATTTGTGAATTTTGGTTTGGATTCAAAAGGATGATTGTGAATATATATATGAAAATAGTGAAATTGATTTGGTTTTTATGAGTAAATTGAGGTTTTGGTTTCCATTGGGCATGTAAATTTCTTTTAGGGCATAGAAATTACAAAATGTGTGGTTTTAATTCATATTAGGGCATATAAATGATAGAAAATAGGGAAACTAGCATGACAGGATTTGGTGTAAATACCTCATAATGAAGAGATTGATCCCCAAGGAGGAATTTGTTTGCCTTTATCACCCAAATTGTGTTTACCCTTGCATGCTTTGGTCGTCCTAAAGATGTTGCGGTTCGTTGTTGTGGAGAAAATGATGGGCACAACCTGTTTTAAGAATAAATCATATTTTACAAAATGCGTGCGAGTTTTTGGAGACTATAACGCATGCATGTTTTAAAGAAACATAACACACATGTGTTTTACTTAACTATTTGAATTGGAAAGCATGTTGGAAGGCTTGGGACTAGACTTAGCAGTGTTGGCCTTGCTTGGGATGATTTCTGTTTTATGAATCTTGAATCACTGGCTTCAATCTATCATTGCATCTAAAAGGTCCCTCAACTTTGTGCACGCACGTGCACACACACACACACACACACACACACACACACACACATAAGTGGACTTCTTGATAATACTCTTAAGGTTATAGATGATACTTCATAATTTTTAAATGATCAAATCCATTTAAAAATATACATAATAATAAGATTCGTCTAGAATTTTGATAGAACAATGACTAGAACTGGCCTAGATTCATATTAACTTTGGATTTATAAAGAGTCGAGAAAGATCAAATCATTCAAAGTGCAAACTTTTTCTCAAGTTTTATACTTTAAAAAAAGTGTGCACCATGATTGATTTAATTTATAAAGGGCCGAGAAGGATCAAAACCTTCAAAATGCAAAGTTTTCCTCAAGTTTTATACATTACAAAAAGTTTGCACCTTGATGGATTCGATCTCTTTCAAAGCTTGATAAATCTGAAGCTAAGATGAATATAGACATACATCTCATCCTTAATCATTATATGCTATTGATTTTACATCCACTCATTATATACTCAAGGTGTGCAACTCATTATCTTTTTGAAATAGTTCATAATTTTCTTGGCTTTATCTCAAATACTATTTATGATTCTCCCATGAATTCGAACATAAGCCAAATTATATAACTAATTATTGGCACCGTAAGAGTCATAAAGTTCTATAGAAAAAGGCTAAACTAACATTTATATGTCATTTGATGGTTCCTATTTTGTTAGTACTCATTGGTATTATTACATATTCTTCCCCTCTTTTTTTGTAACTATGGGAATTGACAACTGGAGTTGGGTTTGTACTCATATGACATGCGGTCAATTATGGTCCACTACCATTATACCCTTGGGATTACAAATGCCACCCCACACACAACACACAAGGATCGATTGAGGTTTGAACCTGCAACGTCACAAGGAGTGCCTTAACAGTGCACCCTATTGCAAACTGTTCTACACCCTAGAGGCTATACATACCCCCCCACCCCCCTCTTCTTCCTATTATGATGGACATTTTTTTTGCATAGAGGAATCAATTATGCGTTCAAATTACCTAAGGATGAGCCATGTTCAAATTCACTTGGATACACTATAAGCCCTAGGCTCAGTCCAACAACTCGCAAGCCAATGTCAAGTAGAAAACTTATAACTTAGCAAAGGTTGGGACATCCCAAGAGACATTTGATGTAACAAATATAAAGTAAGAAAATAATTAAATAATTAAATAATTCATAGTTAGGTTAGTATGAAAGGAGGTGTCTCCTCATCATGAATGTCCAAGCCATATTTAAGGCCAAGACATCATTGTAATATTCATCATCTAATACATTATAATATTTATCATTCAAAATGATAGTCAGATTCAACTAATAACGGACCAACCGGATACGGTTGCTCCATTTGGTATCAGAGTGGATTCGCTCCTGCACTCTGAGCTCGGACTCAGCTCATCAATTTCTACTTGAGCTCGAACTCAGCTCATCAATCCTTGATTTCTTATGCTGCTCCATTTTACCACCTGTCACTTCATCCCAAGTGCTTCCAAAAGAAATAAAAAACCAAAAAAAAAAAAACAACGTCCTCCAGCCAGCGCTGTGCACTAGCAGTTAAATTCCATCGCATCTTCCACACGCGCGTCTATCCAAGCCCCAGAATCATCCCCATATTCCATCGTTTCTCATTCTCACGCTGCAACCACGTCCTTTTAGCTCCCCACAGCTCCTCTTCCCACTCTCCCCATCGCTCCTCTGCCCACACTCCATGCACTCCCACCCCACAGCCCTTCCCACCTATCGGCCAGTGCAGCCCTTCCAATCTCCTGCAAACTACCACCACCCATCTGCACTTCGACTCCATCATCCTCCACCTCCGATCTACCATTGCACCTCATTTCATCTCCATGCCACTGCAGCCACCACCTCTTCCCACACTCCATGCCTCGCAGCCTCCCTTGACACTCCCCTTCTCTGAGCTTCCTTCACGCTGCTCGAATCCTCACCACCCACGCCACCACCTGCGCGTTCCACCCCCATCCGCCCTCCTCCATATCCCCATCTCCTTTCCGTGGCATCCCACCTGCTCCATCCTTATCCTCTACACCGCCTCCTCACAGCCTCGTCACCTCACAGCAGCCGCTCCCTCCATTCCCCCTCCATTCTACCACCCCCAACCTTGCTCCTCCACGTTGCTGCCATCTCCACGCCGTCGTCCACCACCATGCCACCATCGTTAGTTCCTTGCATTCCTCTTTGTTGGAGCAGGGCCCCACAGCTACAGGAAAAGCTGCTATATCGGAACAAGAAAGTCAAAGAGAACAGTACCCGAGCAGCTGAGAAGAGAGAGCTCAACCACTGCACTTAAGGCAACGGCGAAGACAGGAGGGCTCAGCTACCCTCATAAAGAGAAAAGGAGCAACCGGTCGAGGTATTGAAGACAAAGGACAGAAGGAAGCGGCACCCATACCCACGATCAGCGCCGGGAAGCGTGGAAGACTGTAGAAAGCTGTGGTGTGATGAAAAGCGGCAGCTCAAACTACAGATAGGCCGACTTTCACAGTTAGGGTTTTGAGTTACTGTTGGGAAAGGCCCACAGTTTTGTAATGGTGAGACCTTCGGGCCGCCTATAAAAGCATGTATCTTGTATTGTAAAAGGTTAGCTATTCAGACATTTAGCTAGCTAGACATTTAGATAGACAATAAGCTAGTCAGTGGTCTGTTAGCTCACAGTTAGTTGTATTGTAAGAGTTGAGCTCTGGTTCTGTATTAAACCTGTAGTTATCTTACTGTAACCAGTAGCTGGCTCCTTGAGTATGAATGTAACAATCTGCAGGGATTGAGAGAGAGAGAAGAGGAGTATATTGTAAGAAGGAAATATAGAAGGAGAAGAGATCTAGGAGAGAAGGGCTCCCGGCTGTGTGCGCGGAGTTTCCCAGAAGATCTCAAGCTGCATAAAAGGTTGCAGCGAAACTGTGTTTACTCTCTCAAGATATAATATATAAACCAGTTCCCGTGGACGTAGCTTCCCCCCTGGAAGTGAACCATGTAAAATCCGTGTGTTGTGCGACTGTTTCATGTGATCGTGCTTTACTTATCTGTTATCTGTTATTCATTACATGAACTTTACTATCAGTTATTGAGTGAATATATGCTATCCTTTAGTTTACAGTAGCATGGAAGATTAACTGCGAGTTGAATCTATTAAGTATTATGTATATGAGTCATCAGTGCTTGATTCATGACAATTACAGTTACAGTGTTAAGTGGTTCCTGCATATTTAGTCCAGCAAGTTGAGTATAGTTGACGTTAAGCATATTAGACTGTAGGATTCTAAGTGAGGCTATTTAACTTAACTATTATACTGTTTCATGTGATCGTTCTTTACTTATCTGTTATCTGTTATTCATTACATGAACTTTACTATCAGTTATTGAGTGAATATATGCTATCCTTTAGTTTACAGTAGCATGGAAGATTAACTGCGAGTTGAATCTATTAAGTATTATGTATATGAGTCATCAGTGCTTGATTCATGACAATTACAGTTACAGTGTTAAGTGGTTCCTGCATATTTAGTCCAGCAAGTTGAGTATAGTTGACGTTAAGCATATTAGACTGTAGGATTCTAAGTGAGGCTATTTAACTTAACTATTATACTGTTTCATGTGATCGTTCTTTACTTATCTGTTATCTGTTATTCATTACATGAACTTTACTATCAGTTATTGAGTGAATATATGCTATCCTTTAGTTTACAGTAGCATGGAAGATTAACTGCGAGTTGAATCTATTAAGTATTCTGTATATGAGTCATCAGTGCTCGATTCATGACAGTTACAGTTACAATGTTAAGTGGTTCCTGCATATTTAGTCCAGCAAGTTGAGTATAGTTGACGTTAAGCATATTAGACTGTAGGAGTCTAAGTGAGGCTGTTTAACTTAACTATTATACTAAGAGATGAAGCATTTGGACCTTGAGAGTCATATTAAGCCTTACTATAGGAGATATCGCAACATAGAAGGGTGATATCACACTGTCGTAGAAGCTGCGGTGTGAGGTATCGCAAGATAAGAGTTGACGAGAGGAGATAGTTTGCGCATCATCCTGGAAGCTGCGGTGCGCTAAGAGCCAGTCCTCTAGCAGAGTCAGCTAGGAGAAGAGAAACAACCCCTCGCAGAGAGGTCCCGCTGGATAAGAAGAGACAAGAACCACTAGGATGCTACAGAACCCGGTTGAGGACACTTGAGTCTTCAGCCAACCCATCCAAGATCACTTCGGGTGAGACTTCAGGTCGTTCTGCGGTCTGTCGCCGAAAGGGCCAGTGAGCTAGGGGTTTTGTTGGTACATTAAAGTAAACCCAGGTCTGCCCAGTAGCAACCAACACTCTTCCACTCACGGCCGCCTGCTCCTAAACCCTATCACAACAAATTTTAATAAAATTATATTATTTTAATAATTGATATTATTATGTAGTATTATTTTTATTAATTTTTTTAACCAAACTTTATAATAAAATTAAAATATAATTATAAAAATTATTATTTAAAATAGTATTATTATATATTTAAAAAAAACTATATACAAAATATTATATAGTTTATTAGAAATAATAATAATAATAAGTTAATTAATTAATATATTATTATTCAAAATTTCACCTTAAAAGACCAAAATAGCATGCTACAAACATCCATGGAATCTTATAGTAAGAGTGATGAATTCATAGATCTCCTGGAGAAAATCCTTAAGGACATGGATGAAATAAAGAAAACTATGGACAAAACATTTAAAGTAAATGTAGATGGAGGTGAAAATCACGTAGAAGAAGCCACCCAAGTTGATTAAAAAAAGAAGATAGAGTAGGGCAGTATGTCATCCCCGATGAGAGTAACGGCATCAATCAATATAACATGCAATACAGAGATATAACATACCCTAGTAATAAGGAAATTGACAAGGAGAAGGATGATCTTGACCAAGATTGTGATAAGAGACAAGCCGATGTTGCTAACAATAAAGATGATCAATGTTGTGACAAAATTCTCATAATCACAAACACACAAAGGACATATATCATCACAAAGACGACTATAAAGAACATAAACGGAAGCAACTATAATATCTATCAGACATAAGATAAGACCGGTGTTCTTATGAGCATTATAAGCACAGGGAACCCGTTCAAGGGAATTGACACAAAATGTGTTGGGGATAACAACACGAAAATAGTTAAGGTCATAATGTATGTTGAACATATTCAATTGACGACAAACATAGTTAAAATAAGCAATCCCACAAGTAGAAAAAGTGTAAACGAAACTTCGCCAAGTTCATACCTATTGCAAATACCAAGACATAATAATCAAAATGAGGCAATGGTCGTAATCAAAATCGCACCTCTCAAGTCATTAGTGCAACATAGAGCCAGAATAAAGACGACATTAGGAAAATACTCAAGCTTTGAGGACAAAGCTCCCTTAAAGGGAGTGGCAATGTAACAAATATAAAATAAGAAAATAATTAAATATTTAAATAATTTATAGTTAGGTTAGTATGAAAGGAGGCTTCTCCTCATCATGAATGTCCAAGCCATATTTAAGGCCAAGACATCATTGTAATATTCATCATCTAATACATTATAATATTTATCATTCAAAACGATAGTCGGATTTGACTAATAACGAACCAACCGGATATGGTTGCTCCATTTGAGGGGACTTCTCTCCTAAAGGAAATTGGTAATTTTCATTAGCTGGTTGAGACCCACGATGAAATTTAATTGGATGCCACTATAAACCCTAAGCTAGGGCCAACAATCCACAAGCCAATACCTAATAGGAAACTTATGACTTAGCAAGAGCCCATATGTCATGAGGCACACCTAAGAGGATGTATCCTAGGAACATCTAGCCTTCTAACCTTATCACAATGAGCCAATGTTTCATTGAAAATTTGAGTACATGTAAAAAAATACAAAACTTACCTCCCCCATTAAAATAACACACTTCATTCTCACATAAAGACCAATTCATTGGGCTATGTATTTTATAACAAATTTCCTATATCATAATCCATTCAGTCATCATCATTGCCTTATCACGAAACGTTCTTCTTCAACTTAGAATGTCTCTTACCTGCTTTCACGTAGTAACTTAATTGACAATTTCAACTTTATACAATGATGAATGTTAATATAAATGTTTTTTGATATCTCATAAATTCTGTCCTTGTAAGACCACAAGTATTTGCAGGCATAGTTTCGTCATGTAGCCTAGCACTACAGAGCCTTCACAGATGATCAATATTTTGGCGAGCACTACATAGACGTTCACAGTATTGTGATGACTGCATTAATTGAAAAATAATGGAAGCGAAATAAACAGTTTAAATCGTTTTAGTGTGATATTTGTTTAGGAAATTTAATCATTGAGAAATGTGAATGAATTATAAGTAATTTTTAGACCAACATGAAAAGGCGATACTTTTATTGAAAATATTTCGACGCCCCTCCATTCCCCGGATTCAACTCCTGTATAGATATCTTGTCATGATCATGTAACCCAAAAAGGAAAACAGCTCCTCAACTTTGACTGTTTTAACAACTCTGTAACTTGATTTTTTTTACCGGTATTTAACTATTTGATAAGCAAATCACCTCAATAGGTCAACTTACTCACCTCATGACCTCAAATTACTCACCTCATGACGTCAAAATCCTGCCGTGAACCCACGTTTTCATGTGCGATTACAACGCCTTACTTCCTCTTGGTTCAGGTTGTACTTTGGCTAAACTTGACCATTTGCACTTTTTATTGCAAGTTTAATTTGCTTTGCTGTTGAAAATGAAATTTTTATGGTTGAAATTGCAATTTTTGTTGGAGAAATAGATTGAGGATTTTAATTACCCAAAAAACCTGAATTATACAATTCCAATGACTAAAACTACCCTTTTAAATAATTTAGATCAAATTTTGGCTAAAAAACTCACAACTTTAGGAGGCAAATGGTTGAGAGTTTAGCTTACACCGTACGTTTTTAGGACGCAAATGGTCGAGAGTTTAGCTTACACCGTACGTTTTTCATTCAGCATTGAGGGCCGTTGAAACAGTTAACCTACTTGTTTTGCATGCATTTGGAAATTCTTGCAAGTCCCGAGTCCCGAGTCCCCACTCCCATCTATGTACCCACTTATTCGTGACCACATATATAATTTCTAAAAATAGTTAGTAAATTCAAGCGAAGATACGAATGTGCACATGCCTGTCGTTATCAATGTACTTATCTTTAAAAATAATAAGAACGCCCCCTTTGTCACCGCAAATTTCGCCAGATTCTAGAACCCCATGTGCAGATGGCCCCATCGCGGGTAATGAACGCGGCCACTGTTTGTTTAAATTTGCGGTGCATGTGCAGCCAACGACTTTACACCATCTTAAGTCTAAACAATTTGCGCGCGTTGCGGTAGGTACGGCTGTTTAGGAAGAAATTTGGCAGCTCATTCCCTTCCCATTGTATATATTTGGAGATCTCTCAGATTCACCAATCAAATATCAGTTGTCAGATATCAATTAAGGTGAAGTATACCTATCCTTAATTGGCTCTTTCTTTCCCTGTGAAATGGGGTCTCTAAAACTGGCCACAGTGTTCGTTTTCTTGTGGATAGCTGGTGCAGCATATGCATTAGATAGCAGCTGGCAATCCGCGCATGCTACGTTTTACGGTGGCAGCGATGCCTCGGGCACAATGGGTAAGTTCACACTTCGAGAAAACTCCAATGCTTTAGAGATCTGGATGGGCGTAGATATAGGCTCAAAATTAGTACTGGCTCTGCAGTTTCAGATTTAGAGTAATAATTTTAATACAATGTGTTAGCTAAGCAAATCGATCGTGAAATTAATTTGACAGGCGGTGCGTGTGGATACGGTAATTTGTATAGCCAAGGCTATGGAACGAACACTGCAGCTCTGAGCACGGCGCTTTTTAACAACGGAGAAACTTGCGGAGCCTGCTACGAAATGAAATGCAACGACCAGTCCGACCCTCAGTGGTGCCTACCGGGCACTGTGACAGTTACTGCTACAAACCTCTGCCCCCCTAACTCTGCTCTTCCCAACGACAATGGAGGATGGTGCAATCCACCTCTCCAACACTTCGACATGGCTCAACCTGCTTTTCAACAGATTGCCATTTACAGAAGTGGCATTGTTCCCATCATGTTCAGAAGGTAATTCACTATTCCGCTTTGTATGCCTCTTCTTCAATTCTGAATATCCATTTCCAACTTGCCGGTAATTGGTATGAAATGCTAAGCTGCAAGGTTAATATATATGTCTGCAGGGTACCTTGCGTGAGGAAAGGAGGAGTTCGATTCACAGTGAATGGGCACTCCTACTTCAATTTGGTGCTCATTACCAACGTAGGAGATGCAGGAGATGTGGATGCGGTTTCCATCAAAGGTTCCAACACGGGTTGGCAAGCAATGTCCCGCAATTGGGGACAGAATTGGCAGAGCAACTCCTACTTGAATGGGCAGAGTCTCTCCTTCCAGGTCACCACCAGCGATGGGAGAACCATCACTTCGTACAACGTCGCTCCTGCAAATTGGCAATTCGGGCAGACATTTGAAGGATTGCAATTTTAAGCCATTTTCATCTGGATCAATACTAAGTTGTCGAATAGTAACGAAGAAACAACGAAGCCGAGGTGATGCGAGAATATCACCCGCTTTTAAAAGTGGTTATTACTCCGAGATTAATTTAGTGCTTAAGCAGTATTTTTAGTATTGAATAAGGGATACGAAGATTGCCGCCCGCTTTTGATTGTCAGTGGTGTATAGAATTGATATATATATTGCTGCGCTAAATTCGAACAGTGATATATATGTATATCAGTCATCCAATTTGGCGTTAATTAATAAATGGAAGTAAATGGAGTTGCGTAATCGCACGTTATTGGTAACGTTCCAAGTATATTCCGTTGTTCGATGTGTCCATTATATAAATCATCAATGACATATTAATTTCAGATCTTAGATATTTAAAATATATATATATATATTCTTGATATTCAGTCGTGAATAAAAAGAAAACTACGGTCTTTACAAAACGGAACATCTCGAAGACTGTGATGAACAGTACTGAACTGCCTTGACATTTCTTAAGTTAATTTATGGTTAAAACAATGCTTCTAGTCATCTCAGTAAACTTAAGGGGTGTTGGGTAATCTTTAAACCATGTGTATTTTTTAGTCAAATTTGGTTTGGGCAATATGATTTGCTTCTGAAAATGAGATTTTCAGTATTAAAATTGCAATTTTTATAATAAAAATAGATTCAAAATCTTGGATTGCCTTTGAAACATCTAGATTATATAATTCCAATCATTAAAAACTACCTTTAAACAATTTCCCTCCCATTTTAACTTAAAAACTGGTCCAAATAATTTGGAATGTATATTTTTTCTATCAACTTTATCTGTAAAATCTATATATTATTTGGACTTACTTTTTTGGTTTTTCTCTTATTTTGACTTGCCTTTTTAGTTTTTTTCATTATTATTTTTATCAGTACAAATTGACTATTGCAAAGCGATTTGACAATATTGGATCTATCTATGTATTATAAATTAAAATTCAATTATAAGTTCACAAAAACTAAATTTAAATTATTTTTTTTAACATTATTATATTTTGAATTATTTTATTTTAGTTAATTATAAATTAATATAATTAAATATTTTAAATTTATATCTATATGTGTAGTTTAAATATTTTATTTCTGAAAGTTTTTTAATTATATTTTCTATTTTGTTTTATTAAAATTATATAATAAAAAAAGTTTAGAATCACATATATTAATGATGGAAATTGTATAATATGGGTGTTATAGGACATTTGAGGTGCTAAATCTATTTATACATTCAAAAATATAATTTAAACATTTCCAAATTTAGATTTTTCCAAAATAAAATTATCAATTTGGACAAAAAACCATAAGAAAATCCAACACATAGGTGATGGTGATGATGATTATAGTTTTGGCAAGCTAAGAAGTTATAAAGGTTTGTATTGTAACAAATACTATGAAACTTAAATAAAATAAATAAAATACTCCTTTATTAAATTCAAGTTATTAAACCATTTTCAATGTTAAATTATGATTTCATTTAAAAAAAATTTCATTTAACTTAAATGTGTGATTATAATTTTGAATATTCACTTTTCATTTAAATATTTTTTAATATTAATAAATCATCGAATTATAATTAAAAAAATCTCTTATTTTTATTATAGTTTTAAGGTATCAAACCAATTTTAAATTTTTTATGAATAAATAGATTTACTACTTTTTCATTTGTATCAATTAAAAGTTTGTTCATGTTTATTTATAAAATGTTTTAATTATTTTTATTGTTATTGATATTTTCTTGTAGCATTAAAAATAAATATTTTAATTATTTTAAATATTATTGATATTTTTCTTATAAAATTATTTTTTATTAAAAATTACATTTTCAATTTTATTAAGAAAAATAAAAATAAAAATTGTTTTTTTTTCTATAAAATTCCTTTAATTTTAAATTAACATTTTAATGAGTTAATTTTTTAAACACTTTTAAATTATGTTTTATTTTTTAAATATTGAAAATACATTATATTGTTTTTCATTAATTAAAACATATAATATAATCAATTTAACTTTGTAAAATATAATAGGCCTATAACAATTAATTCCAATCAAAATTATATTAAAATATTTATTTTCAATTTTACATAATTAATTTCACTTATTTTTCCACAACATTCTTTTGACCTTATTTATGTGATTACACAAAATGAATTCCCTTTCATTAACAAAATATTGTTATATATTTGTAAAATCCATAATAATAAAAAAATGCTTTAGTATTTATTACGCCGAAAGCGTATTTTAGAGGGTTGTACTTCTACAACTTTCATCATCCACTGAATACATTAATGAGACAGCGTATCAAGGTATTAGGTGGACTTAACATTCTCTCTCATTAAAACGACATTTTTCATTTTGTCAAATTTGGAAAATGGTTGCAAGAAAGATGCACGGTACAATAATTTTAGGAAACAGACGTATTTATTTGGAAAATGGTTGCAAGAAAGACGTGCAATACAATAATTTTGGCAAACAAACGCTTTTATTTACCTTATGATTCTTGTGAAGAAAGGGATTCAATTGCGTTCACAAAAGCTATTGAAAATGGCTCTGAGGATCGACTCCCGACAGACAACAAAGACACCATTTCAGATGAATTGCAACAAATAATTTACAGCTACTGTGCATTTTATTAGTCTTCAATTTGATTTTTTTTTTACAACTTCGTGTTAAATTAATTCTTGTAATCGCCTGACTAACAGCTGCATATCCAATGATGAATTTCTATTTCTCTTTCGGTTTAAAGGTAGATGTTCTCGTTGTCCGCATATTTTTATGGTTGCAAGAAAGGAGCACACTACAGTAATTTTAGGAAACAAACGCTTTTATTTATATTATGATTCTTGTGAAGAAAAGCATTCAATTGCGTCCACAAAAGCTATTGAGAATGGCTCTCAAGATATTAACCATTTCAGAGGAATTGCAGAAAATAATTTACAGGTACTGGGAGGACTACTTACACTTGGTTGAGTTTGCATATAACAACCACTACCAAGCTTCATCAAAATTCAGCCCATTTGAAATTATGTATGGTAGAAAATGCAATACTCCCATCTCATGGAGTAACCCCATTGGCAGGTTAATACTATGACCTGATTTATTAAAAGAAACAGAATTAACCGTGAAGTAGGTACAAGGTAATTTAAAGGTTGCATAAGACAGACAAAAGAGTCAAGCATATCTTAAACGAATTCTGAAAGAGTTCCAAGTGGGCGAACATGTTTTCATTAAGGTAAAACCTAAAAAGAGTTCCTTAAAATTAGGGAGTTGTGGTAAGCTAGCACCTATGTACGGTGGGCCTTTCAAAATATTGTCAAGAGTTGGACCAGTGGCATACCAATTGGCATTACCACCGAATATTAAAGTTCATAATGTTTTTCATATTTCTATTTTAAAAAGATATGCACATGATGCTACTCATGTGATAAATTGGAATGATGTACAGGTGGAGCCCAAAGGGGATTTTCTGGTGGAACCGAACTGTATCTAGGGATAATTTTAGGGGCGAAATTTAGCCCATGGGCTATTTTTAGGGGGTTTTCTCGAAAAAAAGATTCACCATTTTGCAATTTTTGAAACCCTGTTTCACCCAATTTTGATGGGGTAAACTTTTTTCACCCTAAAAATCGCCAAATTATTATAGAAACGATATAAAATCCTTGTAAATTAAAAAAAAATTGAAAAATATCGCCAAACATTTTATAGTTGGTGTTTTAATCATTGGTAAGATTCGCCAACATTTATACACTTTTAAATAAGTATGGTTCCTTAAAATCATCCATGACTGTATCCTCGACAAGAGGGAGATCTTGCTTCGGAATCGCACCATTGGACAGGTGAAGGTGCAATGAAGCACCTTAGTCTAGAAGAAGCAACCTGAGAATTGGAGAGTCATATGCAGGAAACATATCCAATTCTATTCTAGGGTAGCTCCGAGGATGATGAATAAATCAACATCGAGGACGATGTTGGACTTAAGGGGGGTGTATGTCAGGTACCCCAATTTCAATAACATTTTATGTTTAAGAAAACATTATATTTTATTTTTATTGTAAAGTTTATGACTATTGACCAAGTGGGGTCAGGGATGACTGTAACTAATTATGTTGAATATTTTATTACTTAATCAATAAAAGATGAGAAAAAATAGCCTAAGGAGGCTGTTGAATGAGTGTCCACTGACCCACTAGGAGGAATAGACTGGGGTGAGAGAAAACTGACACATGGCAGCATCCTCAACCACTTCTTGTTGTTGCAAGGGGAAACTTCCATAATTTTGTGGTTATGTTCCCCAAGAAAGTGGAAAAGAGCAGGTGGCTCATTAATTGAAAAAATGACCAAAAAGGCCTAGGAATGCATATATCTGTCCATCGAATTCAACAGGAGGTTGTTCATTCTTTACCTTGTGAATTTCTGAAGTTGAGAAAAGAGCACAAGAGATTCGATGAGGGGAAATTTAGAAGTGGTTTGAATGTTAAGACTACTTCGAGAAATAGTGCAGCTTGATAGCTGAGTTCTTTACGGTTGAGGACAAAAGTACTGCTATTAAGTATGTTTGTTGAGTTGCAGGGGTATTTAATCCCATTTCTTCACACAGTAAAATCATCATCGTGGATCAGTGGATAGGATCGCAGGTCCTAAGATAAGCAGTTGAGCTATCTTTAGGGAAAATGTTGGGTGGAACGAGCTCCTTGGGTTGATTGTCTCTTCTACAAGTTACCAAGTTCCATTGAGTTATCCTATTTATTTCTGTTAAAGCAAATTTCTGGAATGAATCAATCATGTTTAGATTTCCTATTAATGCTTATATACTATAAATCTATTAGGAACATTCTTAGGTTTGCATTCAATTAGGATAGTTATTTGTTTAGGATTATATGAATAAATAAACTTAGAATTAGAAATGATAGAATGATGAGTAAAAATTTCCTTTCTGTCGTTTTTCCACTCGTCTTATGATGAAGTAATCTAGTACAAAAGGTTTGTTTAGAGGTAAGTAGGAATGATTATACATGGATGAAATGAATTTGAACTCATATTAAATTTTAGGGTTTCCATTTAATTAAATTAATAATCTTTCCTCTCATGAGATTACCAGAAATATCATCTAGTAACTGTTTTAACTTTGGGAACTATTTAATATCATTTTTTTGTTATTTTACCATGTAGAATATTATATAGATTTTATTATAGTAAAGCTTATGTCACACAAACATAAAACTGTGTGAAATATAATACATTAACAATTACATTATTATAAACTAATTATTTACACTTAGTAAAGAAAACCCAAACATTATTTTAATACTGTAAAACCTAAAATATAAACAAGTATTCTAGTTATATTATAGTAAATAATGTACATTTAAATATCCAACTGGTTCTTGTAAAACATCTAACACTGTAAGCTTGTGATGAACAGTCATTAGACTGAAAATGGTTAAGAATACAACACCTATGGTATTATAGTATATAAATTAAGTACTTGGTAAACCAAATAATAAACAATCATTATAACGTTAATATTATTATTTGTAAACTGTTCCTTCTCTAACTCGATTCATTAATACAAACTTTTATATCTATTTACAGAATAAAAAGATTATCATAGCGAGCCAATTTAAAATAATCAACTGTGTAATTAAAATAAGGTCTAAATCTTAACTCACAAATATTTATCCAACACATAAGGAAATCGAAGGACAGATTTCCAGCCTTTCCTTATAAAAAGGAAAACTATCTTAATTTAACATTTGTTTATACCAATAATCAAATATCTGTAGATAACACGTAGATAACCAAAATATCAAAACTATATAAATAAACAAAAAGCCCTAGGATAATCCTTATAGTACAGTTTTTTTTTAAAATAGGTTTTCAAATAAGTAAAATTTACCAATGGCTTAAACCATTTTCTAGCCGAAGGACATTTTACAACTAGTTATTATCTTAACAGAAAAACATTCCCAAGCTTAGCGCACTATACAACCGAAAAATGAAAAATGAAAACAAACAATAATAGGCATTTACGCTCAGGAACATAGGCTCTGCCACTTTAAAAAGAAGAACCATAAACAGAGATTTAAATTATCAAGTATTTAAGCAACACAGTAACCACTTGGATTAAACACCAAAACCTTTAAGAATTTATATCCTCAAACATATTTCAATGGCTGAGAAAGAGAACCAAGGAGGCTTCACTACATAATCACAGTATTTAGTCACGATATCAAATCCTTAAAACATTATTATTTTTCACCCTAATCATTGTTTACAAGAGCCATAGCCCACTGTGAAACCCTAACGGTTATCACCAAGGATGGCCTCACGACCTCCATAACTAAACTAAACAAAACAACAAGCTTCTACAGGGACTAGTGATATCACTACAAACACACCAATGACGAAGAGCAACCCAGGGATGGGACCGAGGATTACTGAACCTATGGAGCTCATACCCTACAACTTCAGAGCAAACGCCTTTGCATTTTACTTTGTATTATCAATTTTTCACCTACAATCAGCATGTGCTTTGAACTGTTAGTATTTGACTTTGTTTTGAAAGATGAATAAAAAATAAAATAAAAATGAGTAGAGGATTTCGAAACGACTTACCAGAACTTTAACTTGTTGACGCCATGGCCAATCTTGAAAAACACAACAATGGAAAAGAACTAGAGCTTCAATATTGATAACGCCCCAAGAAAAATAAAAGGGACCACTAGGTAAGCGATGAACTAAAAGGAACGGGCTATAGCGAAGAGCCAAGAAATTCCCACTTTCTAACGCCACAGAATTTTAAAAGGTGACAAATGTTGCAAAGATGGCAAAGTATCATATTAGTGAACCTATCATTACTACAACCAAGGTAAAATTTTGACAACTACTATAGAGACCGAAGAGGTCGAGGGCCTATCGCCCTACTCCTACACTTCCATAACAACAACAAATGAAGCCATGCAATTTATTAGGGCAAACTTTTGTATGCTTTTTCTTAGGATTTAATGCCAAACCCTCCATCCAGCGAAAATCCACCATGTGGATTCCACTTTGTCCAAAATTCTTTTGGTATGTGATATAGCTACCTGCATGTCAGCCTTGCAAGTATTTATATTAATACCATTACAATTTGTAAGAAATAAACAAATTATTATATGTTTGTTAAAGTTTCAAACTAATTTATAGTTTTTAGGATTCATGTTGAGGTTTTTATTGTTAGGGTGTATTTGCTAATTTTATGCATCGATTTTATGCCTAGTTTTATTATAATTCATAGTTAATCTATAGTTGTCATTTTAATAATGATAATGCTAGCGCTTAAGAAGTGTTAGGATTAACATAGTTAAAGACCATATGTATAACATAATAAAATGTTTTCAGGCTTCTAGTACCACATAAACTAAAGACACGTTTGATAATCCATCCTTACTTCAGGTCTAGAAATTCTTACACCTCTATGTTTTAGACTTTTTAGCAACACCTTGGTAGTTGATGCTTGAGACAAAAGTTTAAGTAAATTTCTTAACTTACTCGTTTAGTCTTCCGAGCCTTAGTTTTTACATCGTAAACCTGGAAGAAAGTTATTACCAGTGAGTCCTATACAAGCATCGAATATGCGTTAGCTTTGAAAAAGCTAAGTAAGCCTCGAGATAACTTGAAGCCCCCTTCAGTAAGAAAAGAAAACAACCATCAAAATCTTACACATTCTAGAAAATAAACAATTGATATGAATTCAATAAGTTTTTTTAACTCATTAACTTTCAAGACTAGAAATCAATACAGATTGAATAATGTTAGTACCATGTGTATTATAAGTTAGTATGTAATTTTGTAGCCTTTTAGATTACAGTTAACCAAGAGTATAATCCCCTAAGTTTTCGTTTTATGTCTTGTTTTATAAATTGTCTGTTAATCAGACTAAAGTTAACTATCGAACTAGCATTATGACTATGATGTAGCATTTATTACTACATAGAAAAATTTAATTTTTTTTTAAATTTTTGGGGATGTCACATTATCGACAATTAAACAAAATGGCTATTAAAAATCGATATCCCTTGCCCTGGATAGACAATCTATTCAATCAGTTTCGAGGGGTGGCCATATTATCCGAAATAGATCTAAGATCCATATACTATCATGTATGGATCAAGGATGCATACATCTTTAAAACTGCTTTTAGAACCATATACAGAGGAATTGCAGCAAATAATTTACAGGTACTGTGCATTTTATCAGTCTTCAATTTGAATTTTTTTTTACAACTTCATGTTAAATTAATTCTTGTAATCGCCTGACTAACAGCTGCATATCCAATGACGAATTTCTATTTCTCTTTTGGTTTAAAGGTAGATGTTCTCGTTGTCTGCATATTTTTACGGTTGCAAGAAAGGCGCACACTACAGTAATTTTAGGAAACAAACACTTTTATTTATCTTCTGATTCTTGTGAAGAAAATGATTCAGTTGCGTCCACAAAAGCTATTGACAATGGCTCTCAGGATATTAACCATTTCAGAGGAATTGCAGAAAATAATTTATAGGTACTGTGCATTTTATCGGTTTTTTTGGACAAGTTTGTGTTAAATTATTTCTCATAATCGTCAGACTAACAACTGCATATCTAATGTTAAATTTCTATTTCTCTTTCCGTTTAAAGGTGGATGTTCTCATTGTCATGATCTTTTTATGGTTGCAAGAAATATGCTCGCACTACAGTAATTTTAGGAATGTTTATTTATCTTATGATTCTTGTGAAGAAAGGGATTTGGTCGCGTCCACTAAAGCTATTGACAATTCCACTCAGGATCGACTCCCGGTAGACAACAAATTAACCATTTCAGAGGAATTGCATAAAATAAT
This sequence comes from Pseudotsuga menziesii, assembly GCA_001517045.1. Classification (NCBI taxonomy): domain Eukaryota; kingdom Viridiplantae; phylum Streptophyta; class Pinopsida; order Pinales; family Pinaceae; genus Pseudotsuga; species Pseudotsuga menziesii. The sequence continues at coordinate 291,910 of LPNX011082905.1, read as the reverse complement.
TTACAGGTACTGTGCATTTTATCCGTCTTCAACTTGATTTTTTTTTTTACAACTTCATGTTAAATTAATTCTAGGAATTGTCGGACTAACAACTACATATCCAATGATGAATTTCTATTTCTGTTTTAGTTTAAAGGTGGATGTTCTCGTTGTCGGCATCTTTTTACAGTTGCAAGAAAGACACGCACTATAGTAATTTTAGTAAACACAAGATTTTATTTATCTTATTTATCAACCAATATTTCAGGGGTAAGTCATGAGACTTCAATATTGAAACTAGATAATTCCTTTCAATCATCATGTGAAACAATGGAGACCAAATATTCAAGAAGAAGGCATGTGAATCGCACCGCCACGATCCCTTAAGAATAATTGAAGAATCCTATGTTGAATTGAAATGAAAAGCTACCAATCCATGTGAAAGCATATACGAGACATCGTATCCTAATATAGCTCGCCATACAATGGATACCCACTTCTTGAGTCCAATCTAGCAAACTCTGCGACCGACAAATCGACCAACCAAGGTCATCTCCCCATTCATTCTCATATCTTCATGAAGAACAAAATTTAGAAGAGTAGTCCTCCTTTTTATGTATCTTTTGGTTCAACACCCTAATAGATTGGCTTCCACCTGTTTCACGATTAAGGTCAAGAAGGATTTTAACACAAGCTTTCACGATTAAAATCTGAGAGGCACAATCTCTCACACATGAAACCTTTCATAAGAACCCTATCCTCCTCATTAACCTACTTATCAAACCACTTCCATGACATTCAAATGCTTCTCCCTTGAATAACCCACATTAAACTCATAGACCACCCAATTGACATTCACGGGGACCGGGGTAATCACATGGTTCACCTAGAGCCTCATTATTACCTTGACTTAATGACCTTTTGATGTGGTTTGGTTGGTATAATTCAAGAAATCTATGTCAAAGCAAGCCGGTACCAACATCTATGTCAGAAATCTGAAGGTAAGATGTCAAGACAATAGAAATTTGAAGGTATATATACTCTAACTCAAACATTTCATTTCTTAATATATGACTTTCTTAATTAAAATATGAAAACACATTGAAACGAATATTTATTTGTCAAACAACCTGGGTTCGTTTTCCATAAACAACCAATTTCAAGTCATGGTGCGAATGATAACATCAAATTGTATTACAAAGATCCAGAATGGACTTCAAAATCTTATTCTACAAATATTGGACTTTAGCCTAACTTCAGAAGATCGTCACTCTGTACACTTGTCTGATACAGCAAGTGCAATACAAAGCTTGTTTGGGTCAACTCTCGACTCATTATTCACATCATCTCAAGCTGAAATTGGATCTTTGGTTGAAATCAACAAGTTCAATTGCAAATATATCCAAAATACAAAGTATGATTTGAATCTATCCAAAATACAAAGTATGATTTGAACGTACACGTACCACAACTTGTACACATATTACTTCCATTTTACATTATCCATTTTTTTCATAATAAACTCAATGCTAACTATAAATTTATTGTATATGTGTCACAGGATTCTTATAGTTCATGAAGTACAAGTGAAGGATTTGACATCAGCCATTATTGGTAATCCAAAGAGTAATGCTAACATTGGGCTTCCATGGGACCAATCCAACCCAAAGTACATACCTATTCCACCTGTACAATGAAATAATAGAAAACAAGTTCCCCTCAAGATGGCTTGGGATATAACTATCCATAAATCCCAAGGGTTGACATTAACAAGATCAAGCATCCACTGAACAGCAAGGCTTGACCTTCACATCAATGTATCGGACTACAACATTGATAGGAATGCGAATTGCACCAACATTCTCCTTCAAATGATATGCAAAGATGAACGACACTTCCTATGTCTCATTTCAAAAAGAAGAAGAAAAGCGCCTAAATACTCTATCTCTTCTTGGCTACAAAAAAATAATTCAACATACTTTTTAATAATTCATAGTTGCTGTACATATTTATATTATGGGTAAATTGTTTATGTTCTGATTATTATGTCACAAATTGCTCTATAACACAACTTTTTCTCTTTTTTCTCTTTCTACAACATATACAACTTCTTCTCGGCGTTTTACTTCACCCATTTTGGGGGTATGCTAGTTATTTTCGACTTGTCGCTATAGGATTCTATTGGTCGTAACATAATTATATTCATCTTTACATGTTTTTATTCACATCCACGTTCACACTATAGTTATCAGTTCTAAACAATTAATAGATTTAGTAAAGAACCATCGAATAAATGTAAATTATTATTCTTTGAATATTTTATTTTTTAAAATATTTTAACAAGAAAGTCAAAATACATGTAATGAATTAATTTTATTTAATAATTTAAAATACTGAGAGGAATGAGTGAAGTAGTTGTTGAAAGAGTGTTTGTTGGCCCACAAGGGAAAAAGACAAGTGGCAGAAGCTACTGAGTGAGAAGTCAAGTGATGCAGGAGGCGTCTTCCCCAAAATTAGGTCAAGATTGTGTGTTGAGTGTTAAAGAGCAGGAGGCTCATAAATGACCAAGTCCTAGGAAAAATACTATATAGTATGTCCATCAAGCAAGAAGGAGGATAGAAATGGACAAGGAATTGATTCGTTGATGCAAGAGATAACGCATTTATCGGATTTTGACCTTGTAGTTCAACAAACATGCTCGAATGTTCTGGAGCAAGTAAGACTTGACTACTCTAAGAGTTGGTTGGGAGAAACAACACCTTCAGTTTTGTTTTCCCAAAAGTGGTGTCAGTTCCCTATTCTGTTTCTTATATGTTTTAAGTATTGATAAATTATAGACTCAGCATATACATGAATCATATTTACAAATTTATAGTAAATTATAGTGTGTATGTATTCCTATCCTTTTCCCTATTTCATATTAAGATTTAAAATAAAATGTTCTTTATTAGCAAAGGAATCTTAGATTTATGATTTTAGTATATTTCAATGAATCTATGATTGGGCTTCCATACCCAAATTAGAATTCTGAATTAGAGTTGTTGTAATGTTAGACTAACTAGGAAATCTGAACGAAAACATTATAGGTCTAGTTAAATATTTTAAATTGTGTTTGCATATTGTTCTCTTAAAGTATTTTAAATGTATTTTTGTTCAACCAAACATTACCTATAATTTGATGTTTTTCATACAGAGACCATCTATGTCTTTAAAACTGTATTAACTATAAAACTTGTTCCCAATTAAAAACTTTGCTTCCAGATTACCTATGGCTACAACTAGATTCCTTTAATATAATATTAATAATGAAATTACAGAATTTTTTTTTCCAAATACATAAATAGTAAACGAAAGGAGTGCAAAAAACCACATAGAATTCTATAAAGTATACAGAGTAGAGCCGAGAGTTTTTTCTTCCAAATAAAACCTCTAAATTGTGTAACTTTATCTTAATTATACAGAGTAGAGCCGAAAGGATTTTGCATCCAAATCAAACATCTAAATCACAAATCTAGTTTGGAAATTATCACAACAGAAAAATAGGAAAAATGTCAAGCTCATAGACCCAAGTATTAAGTTAAATTATGAACAGATCTAATAAAATATAGAGTAAGAAAATATCATCTCATAGAATCCATATCATAATTACAACAATCAGATCTAGCTTAACTAAAAAGTACATTTAATTCAAATTTTAAAAAGAACCACATATTCTTTATTCACGAGCATCCATACCCATGACATATGGATATTCACCAATAAATTTTCAACACAATCGAATTCACAAAAGGTAATAACCATTCGATTGTCATTAAACAAGATCTAAGTGATAAACAGCGTGTGGTTGTAATCCCATGAAAATGACATCCATAGTTTAAAATCAATGGCCTTCGAATGGATGGTATGACAACACAATGTAAACAGAGGCTGTGAAGCCATTTCTACAACTAGTACAGACCCATAAGGGGCTTCAATAAAAATATTTCAACTTATCTTCACAGTAGTGGCGAAAGCGATATCCTTAAGTTTCCTATGAACCTAGTGGGAAAAAATTGTAACACACTTTTTATTAAAACTGTACCATTTGGATGTCGAAGGAACCGTTGATGTAGAACAAGCCATCCACACCGGAGAAACACATGCACATCCAACCAACTAAGCTTCCAACCTGCATTCCACATTATACATGGTTTAATACTATAATTTGCAATCGATAATGAAATTGATGTAAGAAAGGAATGACATGGTAGGAAATCTTACTTGGCTAAATGAAGACTGGTTTAAAGCATTTTTCTATGATCATTAGAAGCTCCACAAGTCTTATGCACAGTAACAGAAAAGAGTTAGGATTTTACTTAGAAATCAAATTGCATAGACAAAGAAACATTTGGTCGAAACTTACCAAGAAATGAACTTAGAGAGGGACAGGGGTTGAATCCTCCTGGATTCCGTTATTTCTCCTATTCCTGCATAACAAAGGAGAAACCTCAAGTTAAATATTGAATACACCATTATTCTAAGAATACAATTTTAAATTGAGTAAAACCAAACTGAGAATTATTTGTTACCTGGTTAAATGTTTGGTAAGCTCAACGAAGGAACAATTAACTTCCTCACCACGATGAACCAGAACAGTCGAGGCCATAATGGTGGCCATACCACCGATAAAAACCTTCACGTAAACTTCAAAAGAAAGCATAAAAACACTATTAACTGATTGTGTAGAGGATTGAGCAAGGAAGCACAACGCAACCATGAATAGTTGAGCTCTCTCCTTTCAATAGCTATAGATGGAACTAATGCCAAAAAAAAAGCCTCAGATAGATTAAAACCACAATAAAATATTGGAAAAACCCTCACATAAAATTGCGACAGGTGGAGGGTTGAGATCCCTCTCGGACCACTTATGTAGGGAAATAAAACTTGTAAAAATCGTGGCTACGCTGTCAACTACCGAACAGGGAAGAGTTATTGTCCCATAGCCAAAAAATTAAATGTATGCATGGGTAAACCTTGTAACTATTAGGATTATTAATCCTATGATAAAACTGTATATTACATTAATTTAGAATAACGTAGAAGTTTTAATTAATTAATTAAGTCCACTAGTACCATTGGGTCCACATGTACCAGTTACTAGAGTGTGGGTAACACAAATAGAGGCTATCTTCCATTGACTGCATTTACATGCATTAGATTAGGTGCCTCCTAGGCCAATCCCTACATTTTAGGAGCCACTAGGAGTCTCGACACCAACCTCCTTTAGTCAGTTGGAGTTGGATCTAGTTATGCTTAGTTAACTTCCAGTTTCATTTAGTTAGATCACAATCAGTTTAGTTAGTAGTAGTTATGCATGGTTGCATGTGGATTATGCATCTTTTCTCACCTACCACTTTAGTTAGACTAAGTTAACTATTTATTACTGATTGTGTGATTTGTTTAGACATCTGGAGTTAACCATTTGGACTCCGATATTGATTGGGACATCCTAAGTTAGCTAGTCATTTAGGTGTAGTGACATCGAGTTGGTAGATTTGAATTCCTCCCTAATGGATTCAAATTCTTCCTTATGTAAACTATTGTAACACCAGATTTAATTAATGACAATGATACTACAATTATCTGAGCTATACTCATCTATTGTCTGTGTGGTTTCTTTTGTTCAATGTGTATCTCCATTCTCCTTTTATTGCAACAATAATATTGGACTCATTTCTTGAAGATATAAATGGAGCAGCAATTTTAACATGGTATTAGAGCCATCTAAGGCAGGCTTCATGTTTGTTTCTCTCCATTGAACACCAGAAGCAGTTGGGTTTCCACAAAAGTCCCCAATATTTTCTTGCTTCCTCTGAATTTATTCAGAGTGGCGGTGCGAGCATGACATACCCTGCAAAAGTGCTCATGTCGAGAGGAAAAGCATGATTCTAACATAGTTCGAATTTTTTAGTGTTTTGCAGTGAAAATCTACAGGTGCTACATAGCTTGTGTGAAGATTTGTGTTTTTCCAGTAGGAGAATTATGGATTCTCATCCTTATACTCCTCAGATCCTTACACCCTTCAATTATCTTGATTAGAGGGCAGATATGCAGCTGGACTTATGCAAGCTTGGATACTATAGAATAATACTTGGAAGGGAGGTTGAGCCCCATCAGCTAGTTGAGTTGAACAAGTTTTTGAACCGCTTAGATGAAGATTTTGGTTATCTATGCACTCATATATCCAGAGATCTCCTCTTCTTCCTTGAAGGTTTGAGGACACCTAGAGAATCCTAGGAGCAGCTTGAAGACTTGTTTGGAAAACAAGATGAGCTTCAGGGACACCTCATGGAGAATGAGCTAGTAGCCTTACATCTCAGCAATTTCGAAACAGTAGAGAAATTATTTAATAAATTCAATTCTCTTGCACTTCAATGTAGACAGTGTGGAAAAGTAAGAAAGGATGAGCAAAATTTTCTTTCCATTCTCAGCAAACTCGGCCCAAAGTATTATGTATTTTTCTCAATCTTCCATTCGAAAAGGGATTCCTTTCCAGATTGGAAAATTCCTTCACTTGATTCCTTTTCTGATTCCTTGATCAAGGCCCAAGAGAAGTTGATTCGAATGGGAGTCATCAAGACCTCCAAAGATCAAGCTCTCCTAGTGACATACTCTTCCAAAGCATAAGACAAAGGGAAATCAAAGAAGAAGGAGCCCAAAGAAGCTGATTCGAATCCTAAACATAATCAAGAGACTTCCAAAGGAGCCTCCGAATCTAAGAAGAAGAATTCTAAAAATAATTTATGTCCCTATTGTGCGAAGGGTTTCCATCTTGAAGATCATTGCATGAAGATGCAGATTGATCAACTGTCAGCTCTCCTCAAGTAGCATAACATTTCTCTCCCACAAGGAGTAAACAAGGATGATGAAGAACCATAGACAGAATATGATGAAAGGTGCCATGCTTTGAAATATAGCCTTACTCAATCTACAACATACATAATTGATTCTAGAGAATCCAACCACATTGTTTCCTCCAAAGAATCCTTCTCAACCCTCACACTCTCAAAGGGGCCTAATATTCACATGGGATATGATTCCCAAATTCCAGCATAAGGAAGGGGCTCAATCAAAGTGAAGAATGGTGAGTTCAAGAATTTCCTCTATGTGCCCTCCCTTACAGCTAACTTTTTGTCTATTTATCAGATGACTCATTTAGGATCTCTTAAGAGAGTTACATTCGATTCAGAAACAATTGATATTAGAGAAAAATACATTGGGCATCTCATAGCGAAAGGTATTGCAAATCACTCTACGAAAGCTTATGAGTTCTCACATTTCTTACATGTCTCTCCTCCTACAACTTTATTGTCTCATGCTAAAAACACCAGCAAGATTTGGCATGATATATTTGGCCATCTCACTTTCAAATATCTCCAGCAACTCCACAATGATAAAATGGTTGAATGTTTTCCTTCCACCCAAACTTCCAATGGAGTATGTTTTGGTTTCTTGGTAGGTAAGCATCTAGAGAAGAAGAATGATGTTGGGAAGGAACATAGAGTTTCCTCTATACTTGATTTGATACATAATGATGTAGCTAGACCCATGCCCACAAAATCCATTAATAGTTGCATGTAATTCCTCACCTTTATTGATGATTGTTCTAGGTACTGTTGTATCTACTTAATTAAACAAAAATAAAAAGATTTTGAGACTTTTAAAGTTTTTAAAACTATGGTTGAGAATATTTTCATTAAGAAGATCAAGTCTATAAGATCTGATAAAGGAGAAGAGTTAATAAAAGGATACTTCCATAATTTATGTGAATCAGAGGGGATTCAAATGGAACACTCAGTTCCATACACACCACAATAGAATGGTGTGGCTGAGAGGAAGAACATATCATTGAAGTTAATGGAAACATGCCTTATACATGCCAAACATCTTCCTCCCTCTCCTTGGGATGAAGCTTTAAACTTTGCTTCGTATTTGAAAAATAGAGTGCCTCACAAATCAGTGGTTGGGGTCACTCCATTTGAAGCAATGCACATGGGAATAAGCCCAATGTCTCTCACCTGAGTATTTTTGGTTCCAAAGCTTGGGCCAGAATACCACTTGACAAGAGGAAGGCCTCCAAGCCCAAATTAGCGAATGCATTCTGCTGGGATATGAAGAAGATGCAAAAGCTTACAAATTGATGGAGGTTGCAACCGGGAGATGCTTCATTGAGAGGAGTGTCTAGTTCGAAGAAGATCAGTTGTATGACACACCACCATCAACAACACATGAATGTATAACCATTTCTCCACCTATTTTTGATGATGATGATTTTCTACAGGTTTCAGATTTAGATGAAGAAGATCAAATCCAACATGATCCTGTTATTGAGACTAAATCTCATGAGATTCTAGATCCAGAACTAGTATCCATTTCAAATCAGAAGCCTAATCACAGATGGGCTCGAAGCTTCTAGATGCAGCTAGAAGTGGTGCTAGAAATCCTGAAGACAGAAGAAGAACCAAGTACCAGTATCAGTATGAACATGCTACATTATCTCTCACAGATTCTCTCCCTATAGAGTGGTGCAACAAAGTTCCAAGTTGGTGCTACTTGATGATTGCAAATGATCATATACATGGCCCACAAAAGAAGAAACTTGATCATTCTGTACCTTCACCATCCAGAAGAAACATACACAGTTATTAGTTCAGAAGAACATTGAGAAGTTCATATGCATAGCTTCAGGATGTTGCTACACAGATGGACCATGTTGCTGCATAGAGCTACAATTTTGCAGTAGTGTTTNTTCTAAAGATAGATTGCATTTTCCTATTTCTGTTTATTTTGAGGGGGGGGGGGGTCCCATGAGGTTTTCCCCTATTTCCTCGGTTGTATTAAGCAGCATTATGACTTTTATCTATTGTATTTGGGTGACTTATGGCCTTGTTTCTAGGGCCCACAGTTTTCCAAGTTAGGATTCAGGGGGGTGTTAGGATTATTAATCCTCCCTTGATAAAACTGTATATTAGATTAAATTATCCTAACTTAGGAGTTTTAATTAATTAATTAATTCCACTAGTACCATTGGGTCCACATGTACTAGTTACTAGAGTTTTGGTAACACAAATAGAGGCTATCTTCCACTGACTACATTTGCATGCATCATATTAGGCGCCTGTTAGGCCAATCCCTTCAGTCAATTGGAGTTGGAACTAGTTAAGCTTAGTTAAATCCTAGTGACATTCAGTTAGATCACAATCAGTTTAGTTAGGGCTATTTATACATGGCTGCATGTGGATTAGGTGCCTTTTCTCACCTACCACTTTAGGTAGACTAAGTTAACTATTTATTACTGATTGTGTGAGTTGTTTAGACATCTAGAGTTAACCATTTGGACTCCGATATTGATTGAGACATATTGAGTTAGCTAGTCAGTTAGGTACAGTCACATCGAGTTGGTAGATTCAAATTCCTCTCTAATGGATTCAAATTATTCCTTATATAAACTATTGTAACATCGGATTTAATTAATGACAAAGATACTGTAATTATATGATCTATACTCATCTGTTTCGTGTGTGGTTTGTTTTGTTAAGTGTGTATCTTCATTCTCCTTTTACTGCAACAATAATATTGGGCTCATTGCTTGAAGATATAAATGGCACAACAATTTTAACAATAACTCCCATAGAAGGTTATGACATAAACATGTTTTAAAAACATCAACATACATGTGCAAGGTTGTGGCTAAGGTCATGACTATGGTGTTTATCACCATAGTCCCAAGAACGTTAATCCAAACCATTAAACAAAACACTTCATTACAATATCTTTAACCAAAGCTTGCGCTAAGTCCCTCATAGATCAACCTTTAATATAACTTTAGTTACCTTTTCCACCTCATAGTGGAGGGTATGCTAGAACTAGGACATAGTCACTAGGACTAAGTTTTAGTTGCTAGGACTAATACATAGTTTGTTGGGACTAAGACATAGCTTATTAGGCTTAAAGTCCCTAGCAAAATCAAATATTAAAATAATCTTAGAAGCAATGAAAACATCACCTTAATGAGTGGCTATAGGGTCATCGTCACCTGTATGCAAACACTGCATGATGCATAACCTGTCATCCAACATAATAATAAATATAAGTTGTTTTACACGCATATTACTCATGACAACAATTTATTTCATGCTACGACCAATATATACATGTTACGACAACATAATCAAATAATAGAATAAAATACATTTTTTTATTATTTTGGATTTTATAGGTTTGTGACAGAATGTTATCAGAGCATGGTTACAACACTTATCCTGAACTAGCCCAACATTAAAACTAATAAAAACGGAAAACTAAATTTAGCTTTTTTTCGTTTGACTCTCTTACAAACACGAAGAGAAGAATAACCTTGTTTTCTGTAGGAAATTATGAGAGGTGTGGGAATGCCTACGGAAGAGGAATCTCATCCTAGAAATCTAGTGAACAATGAAGAAGGTAACCTAAGGCATGGTTAAATATGGGTAAATATATATGAAAGTAGAAACAACAATCCATCTGAATTATAACAAACCATTAAGGAATTAAGAGCAGAACTAAAACGAGTTAAAGAAGATAACGAACGTATCCTGAAAGAACAAGAAGATTTAAATAACATTATGTTGTCTATACTACACAATAATAAAAAAGAGAGAAAAATAAAGAACCTAAACTTAACATGGAAAAAACTACACCTTACAAACGTAAGGGAAGGAAACTCGAAATTTCCAAACATGAGGCTGAATCTTCAAGTGAAGAGTCATCCAAGCACAATACAAAAAAATAGAAGGATTCTATTGAAAGTAGTGGAAGTAATCAAAAGAAAAAGAAATATAAACCTTATGAAGAAATTTCGGGTCAATTAAAAAAGATCAAATCTCCTATGTTTAAGGGAGAGATCGGGAAAGGGGAAGAAGCAGACACTTGGTTATCTGGAATGAATAAATATTTCCAAATTTATAACTATTCCGATGAGTTAAAAGAAAAAATGGCCATCTATAACTTAACAGGAAAAGAAGATATCTTGTGGCAAGACATAAAGAAAGTAAAATGTATAAAAAAACGTTATGTAACATGGAGAACCTTCAAGAAACACTTTGAACAAAAATATCTCTTATAACTGTATCACAAAGAAAAGGATAAATAATTTTACAAATTAAGATTAGGTGCTATGACAATGAAATAACTCTGTAGTAACTTTCTAAGTTTACTTAGTTATGTGCCTCATATAATTGATGAAAATAAAAAAATACAATGTTTTCTCAGCTGTTTACCTCGTCTATTTAAAGAGAGGATTGAGTACGACAATCTGAAAATGCTGGAAGAGGCAATGAGAAAGGAAATTTTTTGTTATGATCAAAATAAGAATGAAAGGGAAAATATACCTAACTGGAAAACTAAAAGATGTGAAAACTTTGATCAGAAAAAGAAAAATACTAGGTTCTACAAGAACACTGGGAATAACTATCAGGGATATCAAGGGAATAAGTATAAAAGCTTTAAACCATTAAACCTTGTAGCAAAGAAAAGAGAACCACCTACTACCTTTAATAAAAACACTGTATAGAGGGAACCACTAAAATGATGGGAATGTGGCGAGCCACATTACTTTAAAGACTTCCCCATAAGAAAGAATTTTTTTAATAATGTTCACTCAATCCAAGAAGCTACTACAATTGGGGATATGATGAGAAGCATGCCCAGAATCAGTGCAACATTGGAGAATCAACAAGCAGACCATCAAATTTCAATGGTTGAAATCGTAGGTATGAAAAAAGGCCAACCTATTTCTATACTAATTTATCAAGGTGCAAGTTTAGATTATGTATCACCTAGAATTGTAAAATTATGTAAATTACAACAACATCAGTTTTCAGAAATCTTGGGTGGTACAACTAGCCACATGAACAAAACGGAAAGTCACTTGTTATGTGAAAAATTGTGAAATTATAATGAATGAAATGTTTACACATGTTGATTTAAACATCTTACCGTTAGGGTCTTATGATTTACTAGTAGGAATGGACTAGTTACGGAAACATAAAGTTATGTTAAATTGATATGATAAAACTTTCATATGCTTAGATGACAATGACAATAAAATTAATGTAAAATGAATTCCTAGGAAAGTTACCATAAGAGAAATCTATGCCTTAGAGATGAAAAGGTTTGTAGGTCTAAGGGATTTTATATTTTTGGAGTCTATGTAATGGATGACAAAAATACAGATAATCAACTTAAAATTGAGGATATACAAATTTTCAAATATTTTAAACACATATTTTTGGAAGAAGTTCCAGGACTACCACCGAAGAGGGACATAGACTTTACAATCGATCTAGTAATGGGGGCAGTACCAGCATTGAAAGATCCTTATCATATGAATATAATAGAGCTTACTGAACTTAAATCACAATTGCAGGAACAAATTGATAAAAAGTACATTCGACCTAGTTTTTCCCCTTTGGGAGCACCGGTCTTATTTGTAAAGAAAAAAGATGGAACTTTAAGAATATGTATAGATTATCTGTCATGTACCCCAGTTTCAATAACATTTTTATGTTTAATAAAACATTATATTTTATTTTTATTGTAAATTTTATGACTATTGACCAAGTCGGGTCAGGGATGACTGTAATTAATTATGTTGAATATTTTATTACTTAATAAATACAAGATGAGACAAATAGCCTAAGGAAGCTGATGAATGAGTGTCCACTAACCCACTAGGAGGAATAGATTCACGTGATAGCAAACTGACACATGGCAACATCCTCAACCACTTCTAGCTATTGTAGGGAGAAAATTCCCTAATTTTGTGGTCATGTTCCCTAAGAAAGTGGAACAGAGCAAGTGGCTCATTAATTAAAAAATTGACCAAAAAGACCTAGGCATGCGTATATCTATCCATCGAATTCAGTAGGAGGTTGTTCATTATTTATCTTGTGAGTTTCTGAAGTTGAGAAAAGAGCAGAAGAGATTCGATGAGGGGAAATTTAGAAGTGGTTTGAGTGTTAAGACCATTTTTCAGAACTAGTGCAGCTTGATAGCTGACTTCTTTACTGTAGAGGACAAAAATACTACTTTTAAGTACTTTTGTTAAGTTGCAGCATTTCTTCACACAGTAAAATCATCCTTGTGGATCAGTGGATAGGCTCGGGGGTCCTAAGACAAGCATTTGAGCTATCTTCAGGAAAAATGTTGGGTGGAAGGAGCTCATTGGGTTGTTTGTCTCTTCTACAAGTTACTAGTTTCCATTAAATTATCCTATTTATTTCTGTTAAAGCAAATTTCTGGAATGAAGCAATCATGTTTAGATTTCCTATTAATGCTTAGATATTATGAATCTGTTAGTAAAATTATTAGGTCTACATTCAATTAGGAGAATTATTTGTTTAGGATTATACGAATAAATAAACCTAGAATTAGAAATGATAGAATGATGAGTAAATATTGTCTTTCTGTATTTTTCCACTCATCCTACGATCAAGTAATCTAGTACAGAAGGTTTTTTTTGAGGTAATTAGGAATGAGTATACATGCATGAAATGTATCTAAACTCATATTAAATGGTAGGGTTTCCATTGAACTAAATCAATAATATTTCATCTCATGAGATTACCAGAAATATCTTCTAGTAACTATTTTAACTTTGGGAGATGTTTAATGTCATTTTTTTTTGCTATTTTACCATGTAGAATATTATATAGAGTTTATTATAGTAAATCTTATGTCACACAGACATAAAAATGTGTGAAATATAATACATTAACAATTACAGTATTATAAACTAATTATTTACACTTAGTAAATAAGAACCAAACATTATTTTAATACAGTAAAACCTAAAATATAAACAAGTATTCTTGTTATATTAAAGTAAATAATGTATGGTTAAATATCCAACTGGTTCTTGTAAAAAATCTAACACTGTAAGCTTATGATGAACAATCATTAGACTGATAATGGTTAAGAATACAAAACCTATGGTATTATAGTATATAAATTAAGTACTTGGTAAACCAAATAATAAACAATCATTATAACGTTCATATTATTATTTGTAAATTGTTCCTTCTCTAACTCGATTCATTAATACAAACTTTTATATCTATTTACAAAATAAGAAGATTAACATAGCTAGCAATCAATTTAAAATAATCAACCGTGTTATTAAAATAAGGTCTAAATCTTAACTCACAAACATTTATCCAACATATAAAGAAATTGAAGGATAGATTTCCATCCTTTCCTTATAAAAAGGAAAACTATCTTAATTCAACATTTGTTTATACCAATAATCAAATATCTGTAGATAACCTAAATATCAAAACTGTTTAAATAAAAACAAAAACCCTAGGATAATCCTTACAGTACATTTTTTTTTTAAAATAGGTTTTCAAATAAGTAAAATTTACGAATGGCTTAAACCATTTCGCAGCCGAAGGACATTTTACAACTAGTTATTATCTTAAAAAAAAAACATTCCCAAGATTAGCACACTAACAGGTCTTTACGCTCAGGACCGTAGGCTCTCTCACTTTAAAAAGAAGAACCATAAATAGAGATTTAAATTATCAAGTATTTAAGCAACACAGTAACCACTTGGATTAAACACCAAAACCTTTACAAATTTATATCCTCAAACGTATTTTAGTGGCTGAGCAAGAGAACCAAGGAGTCTTCACTACATAATCACAGTATTTAGTCATAATATCAAATCCTTAAAACATTATTATTATTCACCCTATTCATTGTTTACAAGATCTGTATCCCATTGTGAAACCCTGAGGTTATCACCAAGGATGGCCTCACGACCTCCATAACTAAACCAAACAAAACAAAAAGCTTCTACAGGGACCAGTGGTATAGCCACAAACACACCAACGACGAAGGGCACCCTAGGGATGGGACCAAGGATTACCGAGCCTATGGAGCTCATACTCTTCAGCTTCTGAGAAAACGCCTTCGCATTTGACTATGTATTGTCAAGTTTTCACCTACAATCAGCATTTGCTTTGAACTATTAGTATTTGGCTTTGTTTTGAAAGATGAATAAAAAACAAAATAAAAATGATTAGAGAATTTGTAAATGACTTACCAGAACTTTAACTTGTTGACACCATGACCAAGCTTGAAAAACACAACAATGGCAAAGAACCAGAGCTTCAATACTAATAACGCTTTAGGAAAAATAAAAGTGACCACTATGTAAATGATGAACTAAAAGGAATGGGCTATGGCGAAGAGCCACGAACTTCCCACTTTCTAAATCCATGGAATTTTAAAAGGTGATAAATGTTGCAGAGATGGCAAAGAATCATAGTAGTGAACCTGTCATTACCACAGATAAGGTAAAATTTTGACAAATTCTGCAGAGACCGAAGAGGGAGAGGGCCTGTCGACCTACTCCTCCGTTTCCAAAACAACAAAAAATGAAGCCAATGGAAAAGAACCAGAGCTTCAATACTGATAACACCCTGGGAAAAATAAAAGTGACCACTGTGTAAGCGATGAACTAAAAGGAACAAGATATGGCGAAGAGCCAAGAACTTCCCACTTTCTAAATCCATGGACTTTTAAAAGGTTATAAATGTTGCAGAGATGGTGAAGAATCAGAGTAGTGAACCTGTCATTACCACAACCAAGGTAAAATTTTGACAAATTCTGAAGAGACTGATGAGGGTGAGGGCCTGTCGGCTTACTCCTCCGCTTCCAAAACAACAAAATATGAAGCCAAGATATTTCTTCGGGAAAACTTTTGTATGCTTTTGCTTAGGATTTAATGCCAAACCCTCCATCCAGCAAAAATCCACCACGTGGATTCCACTTCATCCAAAATTATTTTGGTATGTGATATAGTTACCTGCATGTCAACCTTGCAAGTATTTATAGTAATACCATTACAATCGGTAAGCAATAAACAAATTATTATATGTTTGTTAAAGTTTCGAACTAGTTTATAGTTTTTAGGATATGTTGAGGTTTTTTTTGTTAGGGTGTATTTGTTATATTTATGCATCGATTTTATGCCTAGTTTTATTATAATTCATAGTTAATCTATAGTTTCCATTTTAATAATGATAATGTTAGGGCTTAAGAAGTTCTAGGATTAACATAGTTAAAGACCATATTTATAACATAATAGAATGTTTTCACGATTCAAACACCACATACACTAAAAACATGTTTGATAATCTGTCCTTACTTTAGGCCTAGAAATTCTTACGCCTCGATGTTTTAGACTTTTTAGCAACACCTTGGTAGTTGAAGCTTGAGTCAAAAGTTTAAGGAACTTTCTTAACTTACTCGTTTAGTCTTCCGAACCTTAGTTTTTACATCGTAAACCTGGAAGAAAGTTATTACCTATGATTCTTGTACAAGCATCAAATCTGCGTTAGCTTTGAAAAAGCTAAGTAAGCCTCAGGCTAACCTCAAGCCCCCTTTAGTAAGAAAAGAAAACAACCATCATAATCTTACACATTCTAGAAAATAAATAATTGATCTGAATTCAATAAGTTTTTTTTAACTCATTAACTTTCAAGACTGAAAATCAATACAGATTGAATACTGTTCGTAGCATGTGTATTATAAGTTAGTAAGTAATTTTGTAGCCTTTTAGATTATAGTTAACCAAGAGTATAATCTCCTAAGTTTTCGTTTTATGTCTTGTCTTATAAACTATCTGTTAATCAAACAAAAGTTAACTATTGAACTAGCATTCTCACTATTATGTAGCATTTATTACTACATAGAAAAATTTTAAATTTTTGTGAATTTTTGGGGATGTCACATATGGTATCAGAGCCCACATTCAGATGCATCCCATTTTATAAATCTGCTAATATTGCTGAAATATTTATGAAACAAATTTTTTGTTTGCATGGAACTCCAAAAGTTATAACTTCTAACAGTGACTCTAAATTCACGGGAAACTTTTGGAAATCTTTATTTAAAGGTCTAAATACTACTTTAAATTTCAGTACATCCTTTCATCTGCAAACGAATGGATAGATAGAAACGGTAAATCGGATTTTGGAAGATATGTTAAGGATCTACGTTAGAGAACAAACAAGCAAATGGGAGGACTACTTACACTTGGTTGAGTTTGCATATAACAACCACTACCAAGCTTCATCAAAATTCAGCCCATTTGAAATTATGTATGGCAGAGACTGCAATACTCCCATCTCATGGAGTAACCCCATTGACAAGTTAATGTTAGGACCTGATTTATTAAAAGAAACAGAATTAATTGTGAAGCAGGTACAAGGTAATTTAAAGGTTGCACAAGACAGACAAAAGAGTCAAGTAGATATTAAACAAACTCTGAAAGAGTTCCAAGTGGGCAAACATGTTTTCATTAAGGTAAAATCTAAAAAGAGTTCCTTAAAATTAGGGAGTTGTGCTAAGCTAGCACACAGGTAATGTGGGCCTTGCAAAATATTGTCGAGAGTTGGACCAGTGGAATACCAATTGGCATTACCACCAAATATTAAAGTTCATAATGTTTTTAATATTTATGTTTTAAAAAGATATGTACATGATGCTACTCATGTGATAAATTGGAATGATGTACAAGTGGATCCCGAAGGGGATTTTCTGGTGGAACCGAACTGTATCCTCGACAAGAGGGAGATCTTGCTTCGGAATCACACCATTAGATATGTGAAGGTGCAATGAAGCACCTTAGTCCAGAAGAAGCAACCTGAGAATTGGAGAGTCATATGCAGGAAGCATACCCAATTCTATTCTAGGGTAGCTCCGAGGATGATGAATAAAGCAACATCGAGGACGATGTTGGAATTAAGGGGGATGTATGTCAGGTACCCCAATTTCAATAACAGTTTATGTTTAAGAAGACATTATATTTTATTTTTATTGTAAAGTTTATGACTATTGACCAAGTGGGGTCAGGGATGACTGTCACTAAATATGTTGAATATTTTATTACTTAATCAATAAAAGATGAGACAAATAGCCTAAGGAGGCTGTTGAATGAGTGTCCACTAACCCACTAGGAGGAATAGACTGGGGTGAGAGAAAATTGACACATGGCAGCATCCTCAACCACTTATTGATGTTACAAGGGGGAACTTCCATAATTTTGTGGTTATGTTCCCCAAGAAAGTGGAAAAGAGCAGGTGGCTCATTAATTGAAAAATTGACCAAAAAGACGTAGGAATGCATATACCTATCCATCAAATTCAATAGGAGGTTGTTCATTCTTTACCTTGTGAATTTCTTAAGTTGAGAAAAGAGCACAAGAGATTTGATGAGGGGAAATTTAGAAGTGGTTTGAGTGTTAATACTGCTTCCAAAACTAGTGCAGCTTGATAGCTGAGTTCTTTACTGTTGAGGACATTAGTACTGCTGTTAAGTACTTTTGTTGAGTTGCAGGGGTATGTAATCCCATTTCTTGACACAGTAAAATCATCGTCGTGGATCAGTGGACAGGATCGGAGGTCCTAAGATAAGTAGTTGAGCTATCTTTAGGGAAAAGGTTGGGTTGAACGAGCTCCTTGGGTTGTTTGTCTCTTCTACAAGTTACTAGGTTCCATTGCGTTATCCTATTTATTTCTGTTAAAGCAAATTTATGGAATGAAGCAGTCATGTTTAGATTTCCTATTAATGCTTATATACTATGAATGTGTTAGTAACATTCTGAGGTCTGCATTCAATTAGGATAGTTATTTGTTTAGGATTATATGAATAAATAAACCTAGAATTAGAAATGATAGAATGATGAGTGAAATTTTTCTTTTTGTCGTTTTTCCACTCGTCTTACGATGAAGTAATCTAGTACAGAAGGTTTGTTTAGAGGTAAGTAGGAATGATTATACATGGATGAAATAAATCTAAACTCATATTAAATTGTAGGGTTTCCATTGAATTAAATCAATAATCTTTCCTCTCATGAGATTACCAGAAATATCTTCTAGTAACTGTTTTAACTTTGGGAGCTATTTAATGTCATTTTTTTGTTATTTTACCATGTAGAATATTATATAGATTTTATTATAGTAAAGCTTATGTCACACAAACATAAAACTGTGTGAAATATAATACATTAACAATTACATTATTATAAACTAATTATTTACACTTAGTAAAGAAAACCTAAACATTATTTTAATACTGTAAAACCTAAAACATAAACAAGTATTCTAGTTATATTATAGTAAATAATGTACAGTTAAATATCCAACTGGTTCTTGTAAAACATCTAACACTGTAAGCTTGTGATGAACAATCATTAGACTTAAAATGGTTAAGAATACAACACCTATGGTATTATAGTATATAAATTAAGTACTTGGTAAACCAAATAATAAACAATCATTATAATGTTAACATTATTATTTGTAAACTGTTCCTTCTCTAACCCGATTCATTAATACAAACTTTTATATCTATTTACAGAATAAAAAGATTATCATAGCTAGAAATCAATTTAAAATAATCAACTGTGTAATTAAAATAAGGTCTAAATCTTAACTCACAAATATTTATCCAACAGATAAGGAAATCGAAGGACAAATTTCCACCCTTTCCTTATAAAAAGGAAAACTATCTTAAATTAACATTTGTTTATACCGATAATCAAATATCTGTAGATAACACGTAGATAACCTAAATATCAAAACTGTATAAATAAACAAAAAAACCCTAGGATAATCCTTATAGTACAGTTTTTTTTAAAATAGGTTTTCAAATAAGTAAAATTTACCAATGGCTTAAACCGTTTTCCAGCGGAAGGACATTTTACAACTAGTTATTATATTAATAGAAAAACATTCCCAAGCTTAGCGCACTATACAAACGAAAAATGAAAAATGAAAACAAACAATAACAGGCATTTACGCTCAGGAACATAGGCTCTGTCACTTTAAAAAGAAGAACCATAAAGAGAGATTTAAATTGTTAATTATTTAAGCAACACAGTAACCACTTGGATTAAACACCAAAACCTTTAAGAATTTATATCGTCAAACATATTTCAATGGCTGAGAAAGAGAACCAAGGAGGCTTCACTACATAATCACAGTATTTAGTCACGATATCAAATCCTTAAAACATTATTATTTTTCACTCTAATCATTGTTTACAAGAGCCATAGCCCACTGTGAAACCCTAACGGTTATCACCAAGGATGGACTCACGACCTTCATAACTAAACTAAACAAAACAACAAGCTTCTACTGGGACCAGTGGTATCACTGCAAACACATCAATGACGAAGGGTACCCCAAGGATGGGACCGAGGATTACTGAGCCTATGGAGCTCATACCCTTCAACTTCAAAGCAAACGCCTTTGCGTTTTACTTTGATTGTTGATTTTTCACCTACAATCAGCATGTGCTTTGAACTGTTAGTATTTGGCTTCATTTTGAAAGATGAATAAAAAATAAAATAAAAATTATTAGAGGATTTCGAAACAACTTACCAGAACTTTAACATGTTGACGCCATGGCCAAGCTTGAAAAACACAACAATGGAAAAGAACCAGAGCTTCAATACTGATAACACCCCAGGAAAAATAAAAGGGACCACTGGGTAAGTGATGAACTAAAAGGAACAGGTTATGGCGAAGAGCTAAGAAATTCCCACTTTCTAATGCCACATAATTTTAAAAGGTGACAAATGTTGCAAAGATATCGAAGTATCATATTAATGAGCCTATCATTACTACAACCAAGGTAAAATTTTGACAACTGCTGTAGAGACCGAAGAGGTTGAGGGCCTATCGCCCTACTCCACTTCCATAACAACAACAAATGAAGCCATGCGATTTATTAGCGCAAACGTTTGTATGCTTTTGCTTAGGATTTAATTCCAAACCCTCGATCCAATGAAAATCCACCACGTGGATTCCACTTTGTCCGAAATTCTTTTGGTATGTGATATAGTTACCTGCATGTCAACCTTGCAAGTATTTATATTAATACCATTACAATTTGTAAGAAATAAACAAATTATTATATGTTTGTTAAAGTTTCGAACTAATTTATAGTTTTTAGGATCCATGTTGAGGTTTTTTTTGTTAGGGTGTATTTGCTATTTTTATGCATCGATTTTATGCCTAGTTTTATTATAATTCATAGTTAATCTATAGTTGTCATTTTAATAATGATAATGTTAGCGCTTAAGAAGTGTTAGGATTAACATAGTTAAAGACCATATGTATAACATAATAAAATGTTTTCAGGCTTCTAGTACCACATAAACTAAAAACATGTTTGATAATCTGTCCTTACTTTAGGTCTAGAAATTCTTACGCCTCTATGTTTTAGAATTTTTAGCAACACCTTGGTAGTTGAAGCTTGAGACAAAAGTTTAAGTAACTTTCTTAACTTACTCCTTTAGTCTTCCGAACCTTAGATTTTACATCGTAAACCTGGGAGAAATTTATTACCTGTGAGTCCTATACAAGCATCGAATATGCGTTAGCTTTGAAAAAGCTAAGTAAGCCTCGGGATAACCTCAAGCCCCCTTCAGTAAGAAAAGAAAACCACCATCAAAATCTTACACATTCTAGAAAATAAAAAATTGATCTGAATTCAATAAGTTTTTTTAACTCATTAACTTTCAAGACTGAAAATCAATACAGACTGAATAATGTTAGTACCATGTGTATTATAAGTTAGTATGTAATTTTGTAGCCTTTTAGATTACAGTTAACCAAGAGTATAATCCCCTAAGTTTTCATTTTATGTCTTGTTTTATAAACTGTCTGTTAATCAAACTAAAGTTAACTATCGAACTAGCATTATGACTATGATGTAGCATTTATTACTACATAGAAAAATTTAAAATTTTTGTGAATTTTTGGGGATGTCACATTATCGACAATTAAACAAGGTGGCTATTAAAAATCGATATCCCTTGCCCTGGATAGACAATCTATTCGATCAGTTTCGAGGGGTGGCCATATTATCCAAAATATATCTAAGATCCATATACTATCATGTACAAATCAAGGATGCATACATATTTAAAACTGCTTTTAGAACCAGATACAGTCATTACATGTTTGTTATAATGCCCTTTGGCTTAACAAACACACATGCAACTTTTATGTGCTCAATTAATAGTATTTTGAGTAATTACTTAGATAAATTTGTGGTCATATTCATTTACTCTAAGAATAAACAAGAACGCGAAGAACATCTAAGAATAATTTTACAAGTGTTAAGAGAACAACAATTGTTTGCTAATTTTAGCAAGTGTGGCTTCTTTAAAGAGAGATTCCAATATCTAGGACATGTGATGTCTAAAGATGGAATATCAATCGACCCATATAAGATTAAGGCTATCACTGAATGGAATTTTCCAAATAATGTAACTGACATAAGATCCTTCATGGGGATTACTAACTACTACCAAAAATTCATTGAAGGGTTTTCCAAGATAGCCTACCCCATAAATTCACTATAGAAGAAAGGTAAGAAATTTGGTTGGAGTGAAAATTTTACTTAATAAACCAAAACACATATTAACCACATCACCCATATTAAAAATTGTTCATCCTTATAAATATTTCATCGTATGCATAGATGCATGTAAAGAAGGATTAGGCAGGGTATTAATTCAAGAAAACTATGTCATGGCCTATGAGTCTATAAAGTTAAAACAAGACGATAATAATTATGCTACTCATGACTTGGAACTTGCCTCCATCATACATGTGCTAAAAATTTGGCGACACTACCTCATCGTAACATGATTCTTACTGATGTCGGATAACATAAGTCTAAAGTACTTGTTTGACTAGGAGAATCTTAATGCTAGACAAACTAGGTGTTAGTCTTTTTTAAGTGAATATGATTTCAAAATAAAACATATAAAAGGGAAAGAGAGTAAATTTGTAGATGTTTTGAGTCATCACACAAAATTACTGTATGCAAGCAAGAACTATGAGTGATATTTAGGAAACAAAATTTTAAATCCAGAAAATTTTGACAAGTAGTATCAAACCCTAAAAGAAAATACTGCAGAAAATGAAAGAAGTCAAATAAAAATTGATCTTAGTCTAAATGAAAGAGGGTTATTATTACATAAAGATATATTATATATACCAAATTTAGTAGATATTAAATTAACTGTTATGGATGAAACACATAAGCGACTGTATTCAAAACAAACTGGATACCATAAAATGATCACTATGATAAGAAAATACATTTTTTGGCCTAATATGAAAAAAGAAATAACAAAATATTTAGCACGGTACATTGAAAGTCAACAGGTAAAGGTTGAACACAAGCATCTAGTGGGATTAATGCATCCATTACCCAGTTTCGAAATGGAAATGGCAGATAATCAACATGGATTTCATAACAGGTTTACCTAATAATTTTAGACAACATGACTCAATAATGGCAATAGTAGACAAATTAAGTAAAGCATCTCACTTTATTCCGATAAAATCTACTTATAAGGTTGTTAACATTTTGATATATTTATGAAAGAGATTTTCAGGTTACACGACATACCTAAGGTAGTAATCTCAGATAGAGATATAAAATTTACATGGAATTTTTGGAAAGCCTTGTTCAAAGGACAAGGCACACAATTAAATTTCTACACTGCATATCATCCTGAAACGGATGGACAAACCGAAAGACTAAATCCGATTCTTAAAGACATGCTTAGAATGTATGTAACAGATAAAATTGGTAAGTGGGAATATTAGTTACACTTACTAGAATTTTCATATAACAATCATTTCCAGGTCTCGGCTGGAATGAGTCCATTTGAAATTATGTACAGATGAAAATGTAACACTCCAATTTCTTGGAGCAGTCCCGTCGATAGGATAATGTTAGGTCCTGAATTATTGAAAGATATGGAACTAACAGTGAAACATGTACAACAAAATTTGAAGGTTTCTCAATATAGAAAAAATATTTATGCTGAATTGAAAAGAACTCCTTGAGAGTTGGACCGGTAGCATATCAGTTAGCATTACCACCTACAATTAAAGTACATAATGTTTTTCATGTTTCCATCTTGAAGAAATATGTTCATGATGCTACTCATGTGATTGAATGGAATGTTATATAGGTGGAACCTGAAGGAAATTTTCAGGTGGAACAAGCATAACGAATTACCAAGCCCAAAATGTATCCTAAATAAGAAAAAGGTAGAGAGAGATAAGAAAATATGAGAAAGACAAATATAATATTACATAATTTTTGTGATAACTTTTGATCCGAAATTCAGATTGGGACACCCTTGGTACCGTTGGAAAGGTCTCATCGAGGGATACAACTTTTGTATTTTTAGCTTTGCGAGATTCCTCGCAGTTTTTCTGGGGCATGCATTTTTGTAAATATGCGCATGACGAATCTCAAAAAGCATCTTTTCAAAGATGCTTTATGAAAAGCATCTCTGAAAAGTTGCTTTTCGACATTCCTCATACCTATATTTACAAAAATAAATGCATTCACCAAACCGTGAGGAATCTCACAAAGCTCAAAACACAAAACTTGTATCCCTTGATGAGACCTTTCCAACAATACCGACATCGTGCCAATATGACTTTGGGATCAAAAGTTATCACAAAACAACAATAATATTCTTTTTTTTCTCTCTCATTTTTTCTTATCTCTCTCTACCTTTTTCTTATTTAAAAAACATTGTAGAAGAGGGTGGAATGTTATGAGAGTGTATTCTTGACATGAGACAAATTTTACTCCAGAATAGTACCATCGAACAAGTCAAGGTGAAACAGAAGCACCTTAGTCTAGAGGAGTCCACTTGGGAATTGGAAAGTGGTATGCGGGAGGCATATTCAATCCTATTTCAAGATGAAATCATGGAAAAATAAAGACAAAAAAATAATAACACCGAGGACAGTGTTATCCTCTAAGGGGAGGTGTATGTAACACACTGAATAAATGTAAATAATTATTCTTTGAATATTTTATTTTTTAAATTTTTTTGACAAGAAAGTCAAAATAGATATAATGACGTATTTTTATTTAATAAATAAAATTACTGAGAGGAATCAAAACTAAAGTAGTTGTTGAAAGAGTGTTTTCTTACCCACAAGGGGAAAACACAAGTGGTGAAAGATACTGAGTGAGAACTCAAGTGATGTAGGAGGAATATTCCCCAAAATTAGGTCAAGATTCTTTGTGGAGTGCTAAAGAGAAAGAGGCTCATAAATGACCAAGTCATAGGAAAAATACTATATAATAGTATGTCCATCAAGAAAGAGGGAGGCTAGCAATGGACAGGGAATTGATCTGTTGATGCAAGAGATGGCACATTTATTGTATTTTGTTCTTGTTGTTCAGCAGATAAGTAGTAACATACCCATAAACCCGAACAGATCCTTGGGGCGTGCGGTAGATAAAATTCATCCTTTTAAATCATTAACAAGCACACCATTTAAGTTAATCTCATTGATTACTTAACCTCTGAGTGATTTTTAAAGAATTCATGGATTTTCAACCCTAATCATTACAACACATAATTTTATACTACCAACGTGTAACAATTTAATGGTTCAATACTTTAGCACAACGAAGACCATTTACTTAAAAAATGATATATTTTTCCTTGAACATTCTCTAACTTTTAGATATAACCCAAGATTAAAAATAACAAATTTACATAAACCAAACTTATTAAATAGAGAACCCATAATGAATCTTATCTACATAAGATAAGTCCGTTTCAGTTAGACAAGAGGCCATTCCATTTAATAATAGTCGTAATCATATTGTAAATATAAAAATCACAAGACGGTCCATCGCATGTAAAGGTCTATCCTAGCACGATTGTGTGAGATGCAGTATGGGTCTTCGGGGTCGGATCTTGAGAGAACAACAAGGTTATAAAGATATAATATTTTTGATAATGAAATAAACCTTAACTTATACAAACATATACATGTGTACTAAAGGTTTCACCATACTGTCTTCTGAGAACGGGTCTACTTATTTTTCCACCATTGCAGTAGACTCCCTCCGGAAAACCTTGTCAA
This sequence comes from Pseudotsuga menziesii, assembly GCA_001517045.1. Lineage (NCBI taxonomy): Eukaryota > Viridiplantae > Streptophyta > Pinopsida > Pinales > Pinaceae > Pseudotsuga > Pseudotsuga menziesii. The sequence continues at coordinate 265,910 of LPNX011082905.1, read as the reverse complement.
ACTTTGTTAATTCACTATAAACGATGTACTATAAAACAATTACTATATTGAAAAACATAAGATACTCATCATAAGCTTAGGAACTTGATAAATTATTATCCATCATCAAGAGTTTAAGCATTCAAGGTTCATCAAGAGTTTACGCATTACGAGTTCCAACTCTAATCTACAAATCTTAAGTGACTGAAATCATGACTACAACTTTCCTCCCAACCATTGGATCAACTTGGCGTGGGTTATTCCACCTAGATCCACCCTCAAGATGGGTGAGGAATCCACCAAGGTAAATAATACTACTTATAACATTTATAAAGATCTCTAAACATGATCTAAAGTTCAAACCATCCATTTATACACAAATAAAAACTAACTAGCAGTTAACTGGGAACACAAATGATGCTCTCATAGCTCATACCAGATCTAGAACTCGATTATTTTTTACTTAAGATGGGGATCACACCAAAACATGGATCCTTCAGATCTAACACTTGAAATGTCATAAGTTAGATCATAATGAAAAAAGGAAAACATTTAAATAGATATTGGAACTCTACTAACTTGATATGTAACATGTCAAAAGAAAACCAAAACGCAATACAAAGGAGAATGCTTATACAGAGTTCAGAACTGTACAGAGTCTATAATGCGGTAAGGGTGAGGGGGTTTATGCATACAAACGGGCTTTGCAAATTTTATCATCCGTAAATGTAATTAGCGTTTTCGGATATAGTATTTTCTGAAAA
>LPNX011082905.1:241391-262481 GCA_001517045.1 Pseudotsuga menziesii | reverse complement strand
TATATAGACACACACATGTCTTCATCTCATAGATCTTAATGTTCATATAAATGCATATAAGGACACTAGAGATGTTGCCTTAATATATAAAATGCAACAAGCTCGGACTAATAACTTTAAAAATAATGGAAGCATTACAAGAGTATAGTGCTTAACCATTTTAACCAAATTTCATGTTATTTATCATAACAAAATGTTGAAGGTTTCGACTAGCATAGCGAGTTAGTTCAATCATAGTACCTTTAACCATTTTTCCCACTTCTCTAAACTATGCCATGGTTCCGATAGTATGATAATGTATTTTACACATTGTTAATTATATATACATAAAATTTAATGTGTGTTTACTAAATGCCGCTCTCACCCATAATTTGGTGAGCGTGTAGTTTACCATTACTTATGGTAACTAGCTTCTGTTTTCTATGTCATCGAAATCATGATGACACCAAGTTAAAATTTACTAGATCCTCGAGACTTTACTCATATTTTCCTCTTTCCTCCTAGTGGATTCGTCCTTAATCGTCTTTTAGTCGTGCCAAGATTTCAGCCTCCTAACCCTATCAAATTAATCCACAATTTCATGAAGTTAGAAACAATACTTACGGTGCCTTTAACTTACACTTCTTGTTTTCAGGTTGAGGTAGTAAGGGGATGTTACACAAGCTAGGGGTTTCTATTGTAAGTAATACTTGTATGCTCTAGGATTTGGTTGGGAGGAATGGAAACTTCGGTCTTGTTTTCCCGAGGGTGGTGTCAGGTTCCCTATTCTATTTCTTATCTATTTTAAGTATTGATAAATTAGAAACTCAGCATATACATGAATTATAATTACATTTTTATAGTAAATTATATTGTGTATATATTCCTATTCTTTTCCCTATTTCATAGTAAGATTTAATATAATATGTTCTTTATTAGCATAGGAATCATATATTTATGATCTTAGCATATTTCAATGAATCTTTGGTTGGGATTCCATACTTGAATTAGAGTGGTTGTAATGTTATCCTAACTAGGAAATCTGAACGAAAAAATTATATATCTAGTTAAATATTTTAAATTATGTTTGCATATATTCTCTTAAAGGATTTTAAATGTATTTTTTTCCAACTAATCATTTCCCTAGAAGTCGATGTTTTTCATATAGAGGTCATCTCTGTCTTGAAAACTGTATTAACTATAAAACATATTCCCAATTAAAAACTTTGATTCCAGATTACCTATGGCTACGACTAGAATCCTTTAATATAATCTTAACAACGACATTACCGAAAGAATTTCCAAATACATAAATGGTAAACGAAAGGAGTGCAGACAGTCGCATAGAATTCTAAAGGGTATACAGAGTACTAGAGCTGGGAGGCTTTTATTCCAAACCAAACCTCTAAATTGCATAAATTTATCCTAAGTATACAAAGTAGAGCCGAAAGGATTTTGCATCCAAAGCAAACATCTAAATCATAGATCTAGTTTAGCAATTATCGCAACAATAAAATACGAAAATTTCCAACTCGTAGATCAGTATTAAGTTAAATTATGACCAAATATAATAAAATACAAATTAAAACATCGTCATCTCATAGATCCATATCATAATTACAACAATCATATCCAGGGAAAATAAATATTACATTTAATCTGATCATTAAAATGAAGAACACGGTATTTATTCACGGGAATCCATACCCGTGACATATGGCTCTACCCTAATAACCTTTCAACACAATAGAATTCACAAAAGGTAATAACCATTCGATTTTCATCAAACAAGATCCAACTAATAAATAATGAGTGGTTGTAAGCCCATGAAAATGACATCCATAGTTTAAAATCAACGACCTCCGAATGGATGGTATGACAACGCAATGTAAAGAGAGGCTGCGAAGACATTTCTACAACTAGTACAAAACCATAAGGGTCTTCAATAAAAACATTTCAACTTATCTTCGCAGTAGTGGCAAAAGCCCTATCCTGAAGTGGCCTCCAAACCCATTGGGAAACCACTATAACAACATTTTTATTAAAACCTCACCATTTGGTTGTTGAAGGAACCATTGATGTAGATCGAGCCATCCATGCTGGGGAAATACATGTACATACAACCAACTAAGAATATTTAGTATACTTCCTAAGTAAATTCTTCATATGTTTGATTTTAAAACAGAGTAAGGCAAAAAATTTCCTCACCTTTGGAAAAAAAGAAGGAGGCCTAAGGGGAGGTGACCCTTTCGCAACTATCGACGGCCAAGATTCCAACCAAAATTACACATTATGCATGGTTTAACCCTTACCTGGCCAAACGAAGCCCTATTTGAAGATTGTTGATATTCCATTGGAAGCTTCACAAGTCACTTACACAGTAACAGAAAAGAGTGAGGGTTATACTTAGAAATCAAATTCCGCAGACAAAGAAACATTCAGTCGAAACTTACCACAAAATGAATGCAGAGAAGGCTAGGGGTCGACTCCTCCTGGACATATTTGTTTCTCCTCTTCTTGCATAAAAAAAGAGAAACCCAAAGTTAAACATTGAATAGGCCATTTATTCTATGAATAAAATTTTAGAATGAGTAAAACCAAACTTGGAAGTATTTGTTACCTGGTTAAACACTTGGTAATCTAAATGAAGGATTGGTTACCTTCCTCACCATGACAAACCAAAACGACCGAGGCCATAATGGCGACCATACCACTAATTAAAACCTTCACGTAAACCTCGGAAGCAAGCAAAGAAACTCTAATAAATGAGTCTGTAGAGGATTGAGCAAGGAAGCGCGGTGCAACCATGAATGGTTTAGCTCTCTCCTTTCAACAGTTACAGACTAAACTAATTCCAAAAACAAAACCATCAGAGAGAGTAAGACCACACTAAAATCTTGGAAAAACCGTCGCAGAATATTGCAACAGGTGGAGGGATAAGATCCCTCTCAGACCACCTCTACAGGAAAATAAAATTTTCCATTAAAATGCATGGCTACATTATAAACTCCCTTCTGGGGAAAATTTATTGTCCCATTTCCCAAAACTTAAATGTATGCATGGGTAAACCTTGTAAATCCCATCGAAGGTTATGGCATAAGCATGTTTTAAAAACATTAACATACATGTGCAAGGTTGTGGCTAAGGTCACAACTATGGTGTTTCTCACCATATTCCAAAGAACTTTAGTCCAAACCATTAACCAAAGCACTTCATTACAATACATTTAACCAAAGATTCCACTAAGTCCCTCATACATCAACCTTTAATATAACTTTAGTTACCTTTTCCACCTCATAGTGGAGGGTATGCTAGAACTAGGACATAGTTTCTAGTACTAAGGTTTAGTTTCTAGGACTAATACATAGTTTGCTAGGACTAAGACATGGCTTCTTAGGCTTAAAATCCCTAGAAAAAAACAGATTTTAAAATAAGCTTAGAAGTAGTGAAAACATCACTTTAATGAGTGGCTATATGTCATCGTCATCCTTATGCAAACTCCACATGAGGCATAACCTATCCATCCAACGTAAAAATCAATATAAGTTACTTTACATGCATATTAGTCATGGCGAAAATTTATTTCATGTTGGGACCAATATATACATGTTACGACAACATAATCAAATAATAGAATACGGCATTTTTTATTATTATTTTGTATTTTATAGGTTTGTGAAAGAATGGTATCAGAGCATGGTTACAACACCTGGTCTGAACGAGCCAGTCACTGAAATTGATAATAACAAAAAACTAACTTTATCTTGTTGTGGTTTGACTCCCTTACAAACAAGAAGATAAGAATAACCCTATTTTCTATAGGAAATTATAGCAGATGTGGGAATGTATGCGGAAGAGGAATCCCATCCTAGGAATCTAGTGAACAATGAAAAAGGTAACCTAAGGGATGGTGAAATATGGGTAAATCTAAATCAAAGTAGAAACGACAACCCATCTGAAATACAACAAACTATTAAGGAATTAAGAGAAAAACTAAAACAAGTTAAAGAAGATAACGAATGTACTCTGAAAGCATAGGAAGAGATAAATAACATTATGTTGTCTAAACTACATTGTAATGAAAAGAGAAAAATAAAGAACTTGAAATTAACATGGAAAAAAATACACCTTACAAACGTAAGGGAAGGAAACTAGAATTTTCCAAACATGAGATTGAATCTTCAAGTGAAGAATCAACCAAGCATAATAAAGAAAAACATAAGGATTCTAGTGAAAGTAGTGATAGTAATAAAAATAAAAATAAATATAAACCTTATGAAGAAATTCGGGTGAATTCAAAAATATCAAACCTCCTATGTTTAACATAGAGATTGATAAAGGGGAAGAAGCGGAAGCTTGGTTATCTAAAATGAAAAAATAATCCATATTTATAACTATTTCGATGAGTTAAAGGAAAAAATGGCCATCTATAACTTAACAGGAAACGCAGATATCTGGTGGCAAGACATAAAGAACGTAAAAGGTATAAAATAACGCTATGTAACATGGAGAACCTTCAAGAAACATTTTAAATAGAAATATTGTTGTTAGGAATATTTCAATCAGTGTGGACTTAGTCTGTTCCCCTAGTCTGCATGGTGCCAATCTAGAACAAAAGGACACAACGATGTATCATCTCCCTAGATGACTGAGCTACTTGAATGTTAAGCTCTCCTTACATTGAGTTTGGAAGGTCGTACTTATTTTGAATATCCTTGTGCGGTCAGTTGCACCTCCAAAGAACTCAAAAAACAAGACAAAATATAAGAGCAACAAGATAATTCAGTGATCTAAACTAATGATCAAAGAAACTAGTAATAAATAAGCAATATCAACATGAATCATTTATGGGAAAGGAAACATTTTTGTATTAAGAAATGGGGAAAGAAAGCTACAACTAAGGCCTTGATATCAAATATTTGCATTTACAAGATCTTTTGACTCACTCACACATACACTACGAACTATGCAATATCTCACTCACAACTACTCTCTCTTTGCCTCCTATACCATACTTGAATCCAACAGCATAAAGGTGCTATCTTGGTCTCCCCTTCAGTTGGTTCATGTAGCTTCCTTTTATAGGACAAAGGAAGCCCAAATGGGTTGAGATATTTTGGGAGGAACATAGGGAATGATTCTTATGGGTTAAGAGGTTGAGTGCCATCTTTCCCAAGTAGTTGGGATCATCCTCCACGTGATATTTCTCCTAGAAGCTTCTCAAATCTTCTCTTTTTCCCCCTTTTTGGACTGCTGACATTCTCATGCCACCAATTTCATAATTGTTTCCACCTTGCATACTAATTATCAATATTTGGACAAATCATCATAGCCAACAATCAAAACAAGTAATTGATTAGTTGGAGGAGCATTGCAGCACAAAGTTTTGTTGTTATGTATGGAAGCAACATTATACCCATCTAGTATTATGGAATTTATAATATGAATGAAGTATCCATGCCCACATTCTAGGTTTTCCCTTTAATTATAGGACAAGCATATCTAGTAGTTCATCTTTTCCTTATCCTTGGTTTCTTTGGAATTTTTTATTGTTAGAAACCATCATTCAAATAATCATACACATATCCTAGGTAAACAATCAAATTTCAATTATAATTGAAGATTGTTAGTAGAAAGAAACCTTCATAGGATGGTAGTTAATGTAAGAGTTTAGAGACTATAAATGAGGTTTCAAGGATTACTATTGAAGGTGTGAGTAGTGAATAAGTGTTTGTTGGTTTTGACAATGATAATCAAAATTTTAGAAATGAATTACACATAGATATAGGCCCAATAATATTAGGGTAGAAGAAGAAGAAGGAGAAGAATAATGAAATGAATTTGGAGAAGTGAAAAAAAAGTGGGAGTATGGTTGATTTTGGGGAAATGTATTGTTTGATACAATTGAAGTATACACATAAGGCTACATGGGTTCCCTCTAAAAACATTGATAAGGATGTTGTAGAAAAGTATGAGGGTTCATGATGGGTAGTCATTAAAAAGTTCAATCTTAGATAGATTTTGGAATTTTCATGTCTCCATCCATCAATTCAACCAATAGAGGGGGCATGAACGAATTATGATATTCTAAATTTCGCCCCATGGCCATATTACAAATTCATAAAAATTAAAAAAAAGTGTGTAAATGCATAAATCAAAATACAAAACATAAATAAACTATATACACATACATATAACATGCATATACCAACATAATAATCACATGCATCAGTTAAAAACATCTCATATTCAAATACAAGAGAATACTTATCTTTAAACAAGAACATCCAGGCGATTGGTTGTGTAAGAGCGATTTTCCACCAAATTGTAGGCTCTCTATCCAAAATATAATATTTATGTTGATAGGACACCCCCAAGCTAGGCTATGATGCCACCTACACAAAAGAAACACCTGCAAGCTTCTCTCTCTCTATGGACACAACTCATTTTGTTATCTATGCTTGGCCAAATTCTCATTCAAAACTCTATAGGGATCTCACTAAGCCATCTGAACCATGACACTCCTTCCAACTTCCGCACATAACACAAGGAAGGAATTCCACTTAAATAATCCATAAATTCCTCAAGGAATCCAACCCTTACAATGCTTACCAGTTTGTGCAGTAAGATTCCAACCTACTGTATATTGTTGGAGAACCTCTTGTAGCATAAATCATGGCTTCTCAAGCATATGTGAGTAGAATAACTCAATGGTTAATGGTTCCTACTTTCCCAACCTATACACTCACCTATAACCATCTATTTTCCCTTCAAATCTTTAGTCATGTCTCTAAATTCGAATTTTTGGGTTAAAACATAGTTTGGTAAGGTCATGACATCAATAGGGAGCTCTACATAGTGTAGATCTACATGAGAGAAAATGATAGAATGAGTGTTGAATCCAAGGGAGATGATATAATGGTGAAAATACAACTAAGATAACTTCTAGCAATTGAAGAAAGGACTTATGACACTGGAGAGGTGACTTCTAACAATTTATAGAACTACCAAAAAAGTGCATTCATCTCCATGCTTCAATAATTGCATGACTGGCTTTTCCCCACTAAACTCACACGCATTTAATGATTGAAAATATTCAAAAGAAGATAACTGTCCAATTTAAATCACATGGAAATTTTTTGATGATTTCTAAGGTTAACACTTGGCAGAAAAGGATTTAGTTTCCCATGGACCTCCTTCCCTCTTCTCCTCTGATGGAATCATAGCCTCTCTAGTGATCTTTACACAACCATCTGGGAACATTTTTTATTTATGCAACATATTATTTACATTGATTATGAGTTAATATGACAAGCCAACTATATGGTCCAAATAATAATATTTACATCATACATTCCTAGCCATTCACTAGTCCGACCTTGTTCTTGAGCTCTGCACTAGGAATCCATACTAGTGTATTTACATCATTTTGATTCAATACATTATAAGTCAAAATTGGGGGTATTACAGGAATATGTGGAAAGGGATGTGGACTCTATATATGAGAATGGAGAACAACTATGTTGTTTGTAGCTATATTGGGATATGAAAAATGTATTGATTTTCTAATTAAGGCCATTGTAGACCATGCTAAACAAGAGAAGGAAGGTGTTACTACCTTGCATATTGTTGATGAATATGTGAAACAAGATGTAGTAAGACCTCTTGTGGGACTCGGTGTTAATATATAAATTGGGGATCCTTAGGTAGGGATTCCCTCTTCAATTCATGAGGTAGGTGGCCTTGGAAGATGTGACTAAATTCCTACAAGATTAATTTTTGAGGGCATAGAGGTCATGGGGGGTTCACTTAGTGAAATTGTTACATAGCATGACCGTTCACAGGATATTAAAGAATATCCCTAATTTCACTAGATATTGGAAAATGTCTCCTAAAACTGTATTGTTGGACCCCCCCTCCCAATATACCTTCCAAATAATAAAAGCCCTAGTTTAACCAAATAATGTAGGTGTCCATTTTTATCAACCCATTTTTAATACCCCTTTATGTTGTACTATCAAGTTGTAACAAACAAAAGCCCTAACACATCTTAATATACGCATATAGGATGCTAAATGAAATAATAATATAATGCTAATAATGAAAATAATGCTAATAATGCTAATAATGAAAATATATACACTTGATGGGTTTAAAAAAAATAGCTATTTCAATATATTTATGTATTAAAAATAAACTATCTATCTATCTATCTATCTATCTATATATATATATATATTACTTTCATTTATTATAAATATTATAATATTGATGGACAAAATACTACAAAATCAATTTTTTACTTATCAAAAAAGAAGTAACGCGAAGTGATTAGACTTCATTGTAGAAGACTAATTAATCATTCCACTAAATGTCATGTGTGATTTCCATTCACATGAAGTTTGTGTATGAAACCTGTCTAGAGATGCTTTTTTTCATTGTGATAATTGCAATTCAAAATTTTAGCTTCAAATGTTAAACTGCATCTAGCTATCTTTTTTTTTAATTTGTATTATTCCATATAGGTTGTGATCTAAAATTTTCCATTAAGCGTCGGCCCTGATATGCCAGTGGTTTGTATTTCTACTATAGAACCTGATTTCATAGCTAGAACTTGTTCTCCAATCCTTGGTTATGGATTTGATTAGGTAGATTTTTAAATATTTTCTATAGTCTCATTTACCTATTGGTTGACTGTTACATCTTTGATACTATCATCTTCCATTCTCCCTTTCCATGTCGAAAAAATATGATAAATGTTTTGTTTTAGAACCATATTTATGTTGAATGTGTCAGTACCTAATTCGTGCTAATAGAAAATTAGGATACATTCCAAAAATATTCTCTTCTAGTCAAATTTATGTTCAATGCATCTACAACTAGTTCGTGCTAATAAAACATTAAAATACATTCTACAAATATTTTCTCTTTAGGTCAGATTTATGTTCAATGTATCTATAACTAGCCCATGCTAACATAAAGCTTAGAGACATTGGACATAGTTAATCCTATATATCATTTGGCTGATTGGTCTTCCCACGATCCTCTTTTAACATAAAAATGTCACATGTTTCTATCCCAAAAATAAAAATTGGCTTAAAGATACCTCTCAGCCTTGCATACTATGCCAAGGGAGTGAAGTAGGTTGGAAAAGTGTGTAGTAATCCAGAGACTCATATTGGTTGTTGGGATTATAAGATAGAGACTCATATTGGTTGGTTGTTGGGATTATAAGACAATGTAGTAAAGTACTTGTCTCTCATGTTGGTTGTTGGGATTATAAGACAGTGTAGTAAAGTACTTGTCTCTCATGTTGGTTGTTGGGATTATAAGACAGAGACTCATATTTATTTATACAAATAAAAAAAAACTATCCTTTGATGGAAAAAGGTAGGCTATTGTAACCAAATGCCATGAACAAACAAAGATAATCCTGTAGAAATCTAATGAAATGTGAAGGAATCAAAACTCAACGAGGCATTTTGGAGTTTTTGCATGATTATATAGAAAAGGTAAGAAAACATATACAAATGAATGCTCTCTAATCGATTACAAAATGGTTCTTTCTTCTAGATAATGAATGCAGGAGTTATGTACCACGAATCTTGTCAAATGCTTTGGATTTTGTACACATATTGTTAGATGCTTTGGTTTTGTAAAAATAACAACAAAAAGCCATTCTTCTAGTTTTATAAAACAAGACTCCTTAAATGCTTTGGTTTTATAAAACAATTAAATACATGTATTATGTATTTTGGATTTGTGTAAAATAATTAACATCTACCATCAAAGTCAAAGTCACGAATCACATGTACTATGTGGCAATTTCTGGATTTTTTTCAATCAAAATAACTTTGAGATAGTACTATGTGGCAATTAGTTATTATTAGTCAATTAGTTATTATGAATGAAAGAGTTATTAAAGATGTTAATTATTTTTGTTGAATAAAAATATTATATTGAACAAAAATTTCATTTTTATAATGAAATAAAGTTCTATTAAATTTCAAAGGTATTAATTCAAGAAAACTATAAGTGGCATATGAGTCTATAAAGTTAAAAGAACACGATAATAAGTATGCAACTCATGACTTGGAACTTGCCTCCATCATACTTGCGCTAAAAATTTGGTGACACTACCTCAGCGTAAGATGATTCTTACTGATGTCGGATAACATAAGTCTAAAGTACTTGTTTGACTAGGAGAATCTCAATGCTAGACAAGCTAGGTGTTAGTCCTTTTTAAGCGAATATGATATCAAAATAAAACATATAAAAGGGAAAGAGAGTAAATCTGTAGATGCTTTAAGTCGTCACACAAAATTATTGTATGTAAGCAAGAACTATGAGTGATATTTAGGAAACAAAATTTGAAATCCAGAAAATTTTGATGAGTATCAAACCCTAAAAGAAAATACTGCAGAAAATGAAAGAAGCCAAATAAAAATAGATCTTAGTCTAAATGAAAGAGGGTTATTACTACATAAATATATATTATATATACCAAATTTAGTAGATATTAAATTAACTGTTATGGATGAAATACATAAGCAACTGTATTGAGAACAAATTGGATGCCATAAAATGATCACTATGACGAGAAAATACTTCTTTTGGCCTAATATGAAAAAAGAAATAATAGAATATTTAGCACAGTGCATTGAATGTCAACAGGTAAAGTTTGAACACAAGCATCCAGTGGGATTAATGTATCCATTACCCAGTTCAGGAATGGAAATGGGAGATAATCAACATGGATTTCATAACAGGTTTACCTAATAATTTTAGACAACGTGACTCAATAATGATCATAGTAGACAAATTAAGTAAAGCATCTCACTTTATTCCGATAAAATCTACTTATAAGGTTGTTAACATTTTGATATATTTATGAAAGAAATTTTGAGGTTACACACCGTACCTAAGGTAGTAATCTCAGATAGAGATATAAAATTTACACAGAATTTTTGGAAAGCCTTGTTCAAAGGACTAGGCACACAATTAAATTTTTGCACTGCATATCATCCTCAAACGGATGGACAAACTGAAAGAGTAAATCAGATTCTTAAAGACATGCTTAGAATGTACGTAATGGATAAACTTGGTAAGTGGGAATATTACTTACACTTAGTGGAATTTTCATATAAAAATCATTTCCAGGTCTCGACTGGAATGAGTCCATTTGAAATTATGTACAAATGAAAATGTAACACTCCAATTTCTTGGAGCAGTCCCGTCGATAGGATAATGTTAGGTCCTGAATTATTGAAAGATATGGAACTAACAGTGAAACATGTACAACAAAATTTGAAGGTTTCTCAAGATAGGAAAAAGATTTATGCTAAATTGAAAAGAACTCCTCGAGAGTTGGACCAGTAGCAAATCAGTTAGCATTACCACCTACAATTAAAGTACCTAATGTTTTTTCATGTTTCCATTTTGAAGAAATATGTTCATGATGCTACTCATGTGATTGAATGGAATGTTATATAGGTGGAACCCGAGGGAGAGTTTCAGGTGGAACAAGCATAAGGAATTACCAAGCCCAAAATGTATCCTAAATAAGAAAAAGGTAGAGAGAGATAAGAAAATATGAGAAAGAAAAATAAAATATTACAGAATTTTTGTGATGACTTTTGATCTGAAATTCAGATTGGGACACCCTTGGTACTGTTGGAAAGGTCTCGTCGAAGGATACAACTTTTTTTTTATAGATTTGCAATATTCCTCGTGGTTTTTTTGGGGCATGCATTTTTGTAAATATGGGCATGACGAATCTCAAAAAGCATATTTTCAAAGATGCTTTATGAAAAGCATCTCTGAAAAGATGCTTTTCGACATTCCTCATGCCTATATTTACAAAAATAAATGCATCCACCAAACCGTGAGGAATCTCACAAAGCTCAAAACACAAAAGTTGTATCCCTTGACGAGACCTTTCCAACAGTACCAAGAGCACGCGAATATGAATTTGGGATCAAAAGTTATCGCAAAACTACCATAATATTCTTTTTTCTCTCTCTCATTTTTTCTTATCTCTCTCTACCTTTTTCTTATTTAGAAAAAATTGTAGAAGGTGGAATTTTATGAGAGTGTATTCTCGACAGCAGACATCTTTTACTCCAGAATAGTACCATCAGACAAGTCAAGATGAAATGGAAGCACCTTAGTCTAGAGGAGTTTACTTGGGAATCGGAAAGTGATATGCGAGAGGCATATTCAATCCTATTTCAAGATGAAATCATGGAAAAATAAAGACAGAAAAATAATAACACCCAGGACAATGTTATCCTCTAAGGGGAGGTGTATGCAACACAATGAATAAATGTAAATAATTATTCTTTGAATATTTTATTTTTTAATTTTTTTTGACAAGAATGTCAAAATAGATGTAATGACGTATTTTTATTTAATAAATAAAATTACTGAGAGGAATAAAAACTAAAGTAGTTGTTGAAAGAGTGTTTTCTTACCCACAAGGGGAAAACACAAGTGGTGAAAGATATTGAGTGAGAACTCAAGTGATGTAGGAGGAATATTCCCCAAAATTAGGTCAAGACTTTTGTGGAGTGCTAAAGAGAAGGAGGCTCATAAATGACCAATTCATAGGAAAAATACTATATAATAGTATGTCCATCAAGAAAGAGGGAGGCTAGCAATGGACAAAAAATTGATCTGTTGATGCAAGAGATGGCACATTTATTGTATTTTGTTCTTGTTGTTCAACAGACAAGTAGTAACATACCCATAAACCCAAACAGATCCTTGGGGTGTGCGGTAGAGAAAATTCGTCCTTTTAAATCGTTAACAAGCACAACATTTAAGTTAAACTCATTGATTACTTAACCTCTAAGTGATTTTTAAAGAATTCATGGATTTTCAACCCTAATCATTACAACACATAATTGTATACTACCACTGTGTAAAAATTTAATGGTTCAATACTTTAGCACAACGAAGACCATTTACTTCAAAAATGATATTATTTTTCCTTGAACATACTCTAACTTTTAGATATACCCCAAGATTAAAAATAACAAATTTACATAAACAAAACTTATTAAATAGAGAACCCATAATGACGCTTATCTACATAAGATAAATCCCTTTCAGTTAGACAAGAGGCCATTCCATTAAATAATAGTCGTAATCATACTATAAATATAAAAATCACAAGACGGTCCATCGCATGTATGGTCTATCCTAGCACGATTGTGCGAGATGCAGTATGGGTCTTCAGGATCGAATACTGAGAGAACAACAAGGTTGTATAGATATAATATTTTTGATAATGAAATAAACCTTAATTTATAAAAACATATACAGGTGTAATAAAGGTTTCACCATACTGTCTTCTGAGAACGGGTCTACTTATTTTTCCACCATTGGAGTAGACTCCCTGCGGACAACCTTGTCAAACTTCAATAATTCACTATAAATGATGTACTATAAAACAATTACTATATTGAAAAACATAAGATACTGATCATAAGCTTAGAAACCTGATAAATTATTATCCATCATCAAGAGTTTAAGCATTCAAGGTTCATCAATAGTTTATGCATTACGGGTTCCAACTCTAATCTACAAAGCTTAAGCGACTGAAATTATGACTACGACTTTCCTGCCAACCATTGGCTCAACTTGGCATAGGTTATTCCACCTGGATACACCCTCAAGATGGGTGAGGAATCCACCAAGGTAAATAATACTACTTAGAACATTCAAAAATCTCTCTAAACACGATCTAAAGTTCAAACCATCCATTTATACACAAATAAAAACTAACTAGCAGTTAATTCGGAACACAAATAATGGCATTTACACAAGGAGATATCTTTTACGAGGGTCAAGATCACCCAACTTTCTTGGATTGATGCTCTCATAGCTCATACCAGATCTAGAACTCGATTATTTTTTACTTAAGTTGGGGATCACACCAAAACATGGATCCTTCGGATTTGACACTTGAAATGTCATAAGTTAGATCATAATGAAAAAAGGAAAACATTTAAATAGATATTGGAACTCTACTAACTTGATATGTAACATGTCAAAAGAAAACCAAAACATAATACAAAGAAGAATGCTTATACAAAGTTTGGAACTGTATAGAGTTTATAATGCGGTAAGGGGGGGGGGGAGGGGGTTTATGCGTACAAACGGGATTTGCAAAGTTTATCATCCAGAAATGTAATTAGCATTTTCTGATACAGTCTTTTCCAAAAATGAAATTTACAAACCTAAACGCATATCTGGAACTATGCAGAGCTACCATGCAGCAAACGAGTTATTGTTTTCGAACAACTCATTGAAAATATGCAGATCTAAACATACAATCAATCAATATATATATATATATATATATACATACCTATTCAGCATCTATTTAAAAATCAATTCATATCCACAAAACTCCATATATAAACAAGTTTATACTTAGCATTGGGTTTAACAATCGATTCATATCCACAAAACTACAGATCTAAACACATTTACACTCAGCGTTGGGTTTAAGAATCGATTCATATTCACAAAATCATAGATCTAACCTCGGATGGATCTATACAAGTTTACACTATGCATTGGGTTTAACAATCAATTTATATGCACGAATCAGCATTGGGCTTAACAATACAATTTATATACACAAAACCACTGATCTAAACTTGTGATGGATCTATACACGTTTACACTGAACATTGAGTTTAACAATCGATTTATATTCACAAAATTACAGATCTAAACAATTTTACACTCAACATTGGGTTTAACAATGCGATTCATATCCACAAAATTACATATCTAAACAAGTTTACACACAACATTGGGTTTAACAATGCGATTCATATCCACGAATCAGCATTGGGTTTAACATTCGATGTATATCCACAAAATTACAGATCTAAACAAGTTTACACTCAACATTGGGTTTAACAATGCAATTCATATCCACAAATCAACAATGGGTTTAACAATACGATTTATATTCAGCATTGGGTTTAACATACAATTCATATCCATGAACCAGCATTAGGTTTAACAATGCGATTTATATTCAGCGTTGGGTTTAACAATGTGATTCATATCCATGAATCAACATTGGGTTTAACAATCGCTTCATATCCACAAAATTACAGATCTAAACAAGTTTACACTCAGCATTGGTTTTAACAATACGATTCATATCCATGAATCATCATTGGGTTTAAAACTCGATGCATATCCACAAAATTACAGATCTAAAGAAGGGGTTCAAATGAAAACACATCAAGGTTTTTCCACTAGATTGAGACTATAAACTTTCAACAATATTTCACTATCAATGATTCTTCTAGATCTAATGAATAGTTCCAAAATAAACATGAGAAATGATTTACCAAATCCGATCTATATAAGAACCGAATAGCAGCAATTCTCCAAGTAGCAATGTTTTCTCCACTAGTAGCGATTCTCCCATAACAATATTTCTTCATTCACAGCAAACAATAAACTAGCAATCCTTTTCCCCATTTGCAGTGACTTTTCTCATGCCCTTCCCTAGAGGAGAACTACCTCTCCGACTTTAAATCAAATCAAAACATAAAATCCAAGCCAAAATCCCAACCTCGATCCCCTCCAGGCATATTCTAACGATTTTAAATACACAAACCCTTTGGTATTCAAGAAGGAAAGTGGAGTGAAAGCGTTTACACGTTTCATTTTCAAAAGGGAACAATTCCCACTATTCTCTCCAAGGATTAAAAAATATAAGATTAATAAAGACATGGTGATTTATAACAAATACAACGAAGTCACCATAACATTGTTTACAAGATAACAATATTGTTGTATATGATATATAACAAATGTGATGAAGTCACAATACCATTTTTTACATGGCTACAAGATTGTAGTGTATGTGTAATATAATGTTAAAACAAAATCTACATACTTAGGTTTCTCATGAGGCCATTTCCACTTACATCAATTTAAGTATTTTGGTTTAGCTTCAATACATATATATAATAATCATATAAGTCATTTTTCTTTAATTAATATATATATATATATATATAGACACACATGTCTTCATCGCATAGATCTTAACGTTCATATAAATGCATATAAGGACACTAGACATGTTGCCTTAATATATAAAATGCAACCAATCTTAGACTAATAACTTTAAAAATAATGGAAGCATTACAAGGGTATAGTGCTTAACCATTTTAACCAAATGTCATGTTATTTATCATAACAAAATGTTGAAGGTTTCAACCAGCATGGATAGTTAGTTCAATCATAGTAACTTTAACCGTTTTCCCACTTCTCTAAACTATGCCATGGTTCCGGTAATATGATAATGTATTTTACACATCGATAATTATATACACATAAAATTTAATGTGTGGTTACTAAATGCCGCTCTCACCCATAATTTGGTGAGCATGTAATTTACCATTACTTATGGTAACTAGCCTTTGTTTTCTACGTCATCGAAATCATGATGACACCAAGTTAAAATTTACTAGATCCCCGAGACTTTACTCGTCTTTTACTCTTTCCTCCTAGTGGATTCTTCCCCAATCGTCTTTTAGTCGTTCCAAGATTTCATCCACAATTTCATGAAGTTAGAAACAATACTTACGGTGCCTTTAACTTACACTTTGTGTTTTCAAGTCGAGGTAGTAAGGGGATGTTACACAAGCTAGGGGGTTCTAGTGTAAGTAAGACTTGGCTGCTCTAGGATTTGGTTGGGAGGAATGGAAACTTCGATCTTGTTTTCCCGACAGTGGTGTCAAGTTCCCTATTCTATTTCTTATCTATTTTAAGTATTGATAAATTATAGACTAAGCATATACATGAATTATAATTACATTTTTATAGTAAATTATATTGTGTATATATTCCTATTATTTTCCGTATTTCATAGTAAGATTTAATATAATCTATTCTTTATTAGTAGAGGAATCATATATTTATGATCTTAGCATATTTCAATGAATCTTTGGTTGGGATTCCATACCCGAATTAGAGTGGTTGTAATGTTATCCTAACTAGGAAATTTGAATGAAAAATAATATATCTAGTTAAATATTTTAAATTATGTTTGCATATATTCTCTTAAAGGATTTTAAATGTATTTTTTCCAATTAATCATTTCCCTAGAATTCAATGTTTTTCATATAGAGGTCATCTCTGTCTTTAAAACTATATTAACTATAAAACATATCCCCAATTAAAAACTTTGCTTCCAGATTACCTATGGCTATGACTAGAATCCTTTAATATAAGCTTAACAATGACATTACAGAAATAATTTCCAAATACATAAACAATAAACGAAAGGAGTGCAGACAGTCGCATAGAATTATATAGGGTATACAGAGTAGAGGCGGGAGGCTTTTATTCCAAACCAAACCTCTAAATTGCATAAATTTATCCTAAGTATACAAAGTAGAGCCGAAAGGATTTTGCATCCAAACCAAACATCTAAATCATAGATCTAGTTTAGCAATTATCGGAACAATAAAATATGAAAAATTCCAGCTCGTAGATCTGAGTATTAAGTTAAATTACGACCAAATCTAATAAAATACAGACTAAAACATTATCAGCTCATAGATCCATATCATAATTACAACAATCATATCCAGCGAAAATAAATATTACATTTAATTCGATCATTAAAATGAAGAACATGGTATTTATTCATGGGAATCCATACCCGTGACATATGGCTCTTCCCTAATAACCTTTCAACATAATCGAATTCACAAAAGGTAATAACCATTCGATTTTCATCAAACAAGATCCAACTGATAAACAATGAGTGGTTGTAAGCCCATGAAAATGACATCCATAGTTTAAAATCAATGACCTTCGAATGGATGGTATGACAAAGCAATGTAAAGAGAGGCTGCGAAGACATTTCTACAACTAGTACAGAACCATAAGGGTCTTCAATAAAAAAAATTCAACTTATCTTCACAGTAGTGGCGAAAGCCCTATCCTGAAGTGGCCTCCAAACCCATTGGAAAACCACTGTGACACCATTTTTATTAAAAATTTACCATTTGGTTGTTGAAGGAACCGTTGATGTAGACCAACTATACTTCCTAAGTAAATACTTCATATGTTTTATTTTAAAACGGAGTAAGGAAAAAAATTTCCTTACCTTTGGCAAAGAAGAAGGAGGCCTGAGGGGAGGTGACCCTTTCGCAACTCTTGACGGCCAAGATTCCAACCAAAACTCCACATTATGCATGGTTTAACCCTTACCTGGCCAAAGGAAGCCTGGTTTGAAGCTTGTTGATATTCCATTGGAAGCTTCACAAGTCACCTACACAGTAACATAAAAGAGTGAGGGTTTTACTTAGAAATCAAATTCCACAGACAAAGAAACATTCAGTCAAAACTTACCACGAAATGAATGCAGAGAGGGACAGGGGTCGACTCCTCCTGGACATCCTTGTTTCTCCTTTTCTTGCATAACAAAAGAGAAACCCAAATTTAAACATTGAATAGGCCATTTATTCTATGAATAAAATTTTAAACTGAGTAAAACCAAACTTGAAAGTCTTTGTTACCTGGTTAAACACTTGGTAATCTCCACGAAGGATTGGTTACCTTCCTCACCATGACAAACCAGAACGACCGAGGCCATAATGGAGACCATACCACTAATTAAAACCTTCACATAAACCTCAGAAGCAAGCAGATAAACTCTAATAAATGAGTCTATAGAGGATTGAGCAAGGAAGCACGGTACAACCATGAATGGTCAAGCTCTCTCCTTTCAACAGTTACAGACTAAACTAATTCCAAAAACAAAACCATCAGAGAGAGTAAGACCACACTAAAATCTTGGAAAAACCCTCACAAAATATTGCAACAGGTGGAAGGATAAGATCCCTCTCAGACCACCTCTACAGGAAAATAAAATTTTCCATTAAAATGCATGGCTACACTATAAACTCCCATCTGAGGCAAATTTATTGTCCCATAGCCCAAAACTTAAATGTATGCATGGGTAAACCTTGTAACTCCCATTGAAGGTTATGGCATAATCATGTTTTTAAAACATTAACATACATGTGCAAGGTTGTGGCTAAGGTCACGACTATGGTGTTTGTCACCATATTCCAAATAACTTTAGTCCAAACCATTAACCAAAGCACTTCATTACAATACATTTAACCAAAGATTCCGCTAAGTCCCTCAATCATCAACCTTTAATATAGCTTTAGCTAACTTTTCCACCTCATACTGGAGGGTATGCTAGAACTAGGACATAGTTGCTAGTACTAAGGTTTAGTTTCTAGGACTAATACATAGTTTGTTAGGACTAAGACATAGCTTCTTAGGCTTAAAATCCCTAGAAAAAACAATTTTAAAATAAGATTAGAAGTAGTGAAAACATCACTTTAATGAGTGGCTATAGTGTCATCGTCGTCCTTATGCAAACTCCACATGAGGCATAACCTATCCATCCAACGTAAAAATCAATATAAGTTACTTTACATGCATATTAGTCATGATGAAAATTTATTTCATGTTGCGACCAATATATACATGTTACTACAACATAATCAAATAATAGAATACGATATTTTTTTTTTATTATTTTGTATTTTATAGGTTTGTGAAAGAATGGTATGAGAGCATTTTTACAACACTTGGTCTAAACAAGCCAATCACTGAAACTAATAATAACAAAAAACTAACTTTATCTTGTTGTGGTTTGACTCCCTTACAAACAAGAAGAGAAGAATAACCCTATTTTATGTAGGAAATTATAGCAGATGTGGGAATGTATGCGGAAGAGGAATCCCATCCTAGGAATCCAGTGAACAATGAAAAAGTTAACCTAAGGGATGGTGAAATATGGGCAAATCTAAATCAAAGTAGAAATGACAACCCATCTGAATTACAACAAACCATTAAGGAATTAAGAGAAAAACTAAAACGAGTTAAAGAAGATAATGAATGTACTTTGAAAGCATAGGAAGAGTTAAATAACATTTTGTTGTCTAAACTATACTGTAATGAAAAGAGAAAAATAAAGAACTTGAAATTAACATGGAAAAAACTGCACCTTACAAACGTAAGGGAAGGAAACTGGAATTTTCCAAACATGAGATTGAATCTTCAAGTGAAGAATCAACCAAGCATAATAAATAAAAACATAAGGATTCTAGTGAAAGTAGTGACAGTAATCAAAATAAAAAGAAATATAAACCTTATGAAGAAATTTCGGGTGAATTCAAAAATATCAAACCTCCTATGTTTAACATAGAGATTGATAAAGGGGAAGAAGCAGAAGCTTGGTTATCTAGAATGAAGAAATAATCCATATTTATAACTATTCTGATGAGTTAAAGGAAAAAATGGCCATCTATAACTTAACAGGATAAGGAGATATATGGTGGCAAGACATAAAGAAAGTAAAAGGTATAAAATAATGCTATGTAACATGGAGAACCTTCAAGAAACATTTTAAATAGAAATATTGTTACCGGGAATATTTCAATCAGTGTGGACACAGTTTGTTCCCCTAGCCTGCATGGTGCCAATCTAGAACAAAAGGACACAACGATCTATCATCTCCCTAGATGACTGAGCTACTTGAATGTTAAGCTCTCCTTACATTTAGTTTGGAAGGTCATACTTATTTTGAATATCCTTGTGCGGTCAGTTGTACCTCCAAAGAACACAAAAAACAAGACAAAATATTAGAGCAACAAGATAATTCAGTGATCTAAACTAATGATCAAAGAAACTAGTAATAAATAAGGGTGAATCCACGGACCTGGGTAACACTTTTTGGCAAGCGCATTTCGGCAAAAACAAAAAAATGTACCTCGATCGAGGGTTTAACAAGCCCTCGACCGAGGTTTTAATTTCTCGACCGAGCTTTTATCAAGCCCTCGACCGAGTTTTTTTTCAGCCCTCGGTCGAGGTATTTATTAACCCTCGGTCGAGGTATTTATTAACCCTCGGTCGAGGTATAGACCTCGGTCGAGGTAAATACCTCGACCGAGGTACCTCTGTCAAAAAAATTATAAATAGAAGCCGCGGACCCATTTTGTAAATGAACATGATCATTACATAACTGAGTTGTATTTC